>OMNN01003326.1:10070-28081 GCA_900302755.1 Chromis chromis
GAAAACATCGTCTTAAGATTTTTCTTGACAATGCAGGAGAACTATGCAATCTAATTTATTTATTTTTAAGATTTATTTTTGGACTTTTTATGCCTTTATTAGAGAGGACAGTGGATAGAGTCAGAAACGGGAAGGAGAGAGTGGGGAAGGACATGCGGCAAATGGCTGAGGTCGGACTCGAACCCGGCATGTCTGCTACGCCTCTGCACATGGGACGCACGACATAACCACCAGGCTATTGGCGCGGTGCAGTCTGATTTCTAACTTTGCTGTAATTAGTACTGTAAAGTGAATTTTCAGACTTTTTTTAAATGACAAAGATTTTATGTAAGTTCTTCCTGCACCATCAGAGTGCCCTGCACTTAGGTATTGTGATCATATCATACATTCAGTCAAGTGCATTACTAATTGATCTGATCTCTCCTAATAATGATCTAAATTGCCCATCTGCACCCTTACATAATAATCACATTCAATGAACAGTAGAGATGAACTAAAGCTGTATTTTTCATCCGTTCCATGCATAAATACAGCATTTCATTTCTTTTTGCTAGTTACATCATTTCCACACCGCCAACAACCAATAAGTGCTGTAGTTCAGGACTGTTTCGAATGGAAGCACTGATCCATCATGAATTCACTGTTTGTATTCCCAAAGGTTGTGTCCTTTCCAATGTATGCTGATAAAAAGAGCCAGGACACAGATGACTGTGTCTGAGGGAAAGCCCTGGAGCCGGCACGGTGAGACGCTCAGACTAGGCATAGATCTTGTGACACAGAACCCAACAGTAGCCCCTGTCTCCAGAATTAGGTTTCTAGTTTATATTTCATGGCCTATAGATTACAGCACAGCAAAAAAAGACATTAATGTTAAAAATAATTTTCTTGTCCTTCAGACGCCGGGTGATCAGTGATCAGAATTAGACAAACTGCGACTCTAAACACCTGTTTGAACCACATTTAGCCTGTAAGCCAAGGGGGAAGGAAACTTTTCACACAGTTGTATTTCTTAAAACTGTACTGAACCTCAGCTTGAATTTCATTCATACCTTTATACTCTGTTATACTATACAAGATGTACTGTAGATAAACATTAGAAGTTTGGGACTACTAGTATATTTAACTGTAGCATATATCTCTGATAATTATCCGTCCAAAATGCCTATTCTGGGTATCTCCATGCAGAAAGACCTACCTGGTAATGTTCATTTCCTTCAGAGTCACTGGCTGGCTGAGCCTCTTCACTTCACAGAGAGGCCATGCTCTCCTGAACCACTGAGGAAACTGCAGCTCCAAGATGAACTTTCTCTCTGATAGCCTACTTTTCTCTACAGATGATCTCTGTGATCCTGCCTGCTGCCCTCCCTCCCTCTCTGAGCTTATCAATGACCAGCGTTCAACTTCACTTTCTTGTTTCAGCGCAAGCAAGCACACATGAAAACATTTCCGTCTGTAGAAAAGTCTAAAAATCCTTCTCTTAAGACGTGCTTCTGCTCAACTGACAGCTGAGGAGTCCAGTGAGGCTGCAAGTTTCATGTCAGTGTGCTCTAAATAGAATTCACGGCAAAGGGAGTGGCTTTGTTGTGACTCTTATGGTGCTTTGACCCTTGACTGTGGAGGAGCTGCAGACACATTAGAGTCGGTAAAGGTTACTGCTCAGTGAATAACAGACAAACTTTATGACTGGCGGTATAACATACAGAGAAACACAAACCTTATCTAGACTGTGTCATCAAGGTTGTTACTTAAAAAAGTAATTTATTACACTTTACTCATTACCTTTTTAATTGGCAATTTATTAATTTACTGACAGCAGAAAGTCATTTCTTACACTACTCATTCACACATTACTTTTGCATTACTCCTCAGCATTGCCTGAGATGCCATATCATGTAAATTCCCTGTCAATGTGATGGGATATCAGCACAGCTTTCTATCCTAATTTTTGTTTTATGCACTCTAATAAAATATGACCACAAAGCCAAGAGCAAAGCTGGTGATAATCAGCCCAAAGAACTTCTTACAAAGAAACTCTGTGGCGAGAACAAGAATAATTTTATCTCTAAGAAAATCAAGTTGGCACTGGCAGCAGGCTAGACTGCTTTAAAATATAAATAGTTACTGTAAGTGATTAGTGATTGTAATATGAATACAGCATTCAGGAACAGTAATGTGCTAAAATACTGCATTACAGACAAGTGTAATGTGATTACAGGAATGCGTTACTTCGTAATGTCTTACCTTTAACACTGGTGTCCTCTGAAAGTTGTTTATTCTTTGTCTCATTTACAGCATCGTGTTGCTCCGGTGCATTTACTAATTTGTACATAAGTATGCTTTTTATATTGTTTTGCGATTTACTTGATTACTTGCAACTTATGTTGTTTTATACTGCACACTACATTTATTTGACAGCTTTTCCAATTTAAAATTTTATCTAAAACCAATGACAAGCTATAAAAAGTGTTCCAAATGACACTGTTATAATAATAATCTAACCTTTATTGATCCCCTTGGGGAAATTCCTTCTCTGCATTGACCCATCCTATTCAAAGTTAACCTTAACTATACATACTAGGAGCATTGGACTACCGCAGTGCAACGCCCGGGGAGCTGTCAGGGGTTAAGGGCCTTGCTCAAGGGCCCACAGTGGTGGTGACTGGGACAAGCAGTCGCTCTCACTTTCCCACCCCAACCTCTTGCCAGACCGGGGACTCGAACCGGCAACCCACCGGTTACAAGTTCGCTTCACAAATCACTAGGCCATCACTGTGAAATTTATAAAGAAGTTAAAACCAGGTCCATTACCTCAACCACACTGATGTACAAGAATGCATCAGTTATTATTCCTGTCATGTTCTGTTCAGTATTTCATAATATGCAACACTGAAATGAGCCATTGTACACAATGAGCAATTTTTCTTTTGGTGTTTTGCTAATGATACATAATGTACTTTCTTTAAACTTAAATTAAGTACACTTTAGAATGCAGTGCTTTGCAATAAAAGTGTAATTTATGATTTTACTACTTTTACTGTCACTCAACATGGCAGTTGATTAGCTTTAACCATTAAAACCTGATCTCTGTGACACATATGATCTGACAGGATGACTACTTTTTAAAAGAAAACGCCAATCAGTGTTGTAGCTGACTTTCTGAACAGCCTATCGATCATTTCCTTAAAAAAGTCAAAATCAACCTCTTTCAGATGAACTTCTGGGAGGAAACGTTTAACCAAATGCTCCTGGAGTTTGGTCACCACTGATACTAACCACAGGCCAAAATAACAGATTGCTGCAAAGAGCTGCAAATATGCTTTAATCTGAACTCTGTAGATGGAGTGCAGGTGACACGTTCCATAAAAAGAGATGTGCCCTCATTCCTCGGCCGTGGCAGGTCCAGCTGTCCGCAGGGTCAACCATTGTCACCCACACACTGACCCCGGTACATAGCGAGGCTATTGATAACCCCTAAACTCTGCACTCTGGAAGAACTTAATCAGCCTGGGAAGTCTCCTCACAGGTGGCACCGCAGGCTCCGGGGATTTCACGCCTAAAGATGGTGATGGAGCCACTTGATGAATGATGAAGCTTCATTCACATATTCAGTTTTTTCTGTCAGTCCCCCTGGTGACAGCTAAGATGAATCACAGAGTGGTACCTCTGTGACTGCAGCTTCATTTGTTCTTATAGATGACTGCTGCTCTCTGGTCATTTATGGTATTACATTTCTACTCAGAAAATCCTATCAAATTACATCAAATCAGAGCCATATCATGTCATTAAAAAAATTATAACAATAAAAAAAATTCCCTTCAGCATGTGAGAAAACTTAATAAAAATGACACAATTACATGAACTCTGGTGGATTTTATTCTGTTCTGTATGGACAATATATAAACATCCAGCTTTAAAATAAATACATTTAAATAACATGTTTAGCAGTCAGTAGTAAACTTCAGAAAAAAAAGTTTGCAATTCAAGTTTTTTCTGTTTTGAGTTGTTGCTTCGTTTTTATCTGAAGGGATTTAAATACCAAAGTAAAGAATCTGTACAAAGCAAACACTGTTAGATTTAATATGAAATGCAACCACACACTGTATATAAAAGATGGACGTAGCCACTGTGACGTCACCCAGTGATCTGTGGATTGCTGTGATTGGAATTTGGCTGTTGCTCCACATCAATCCTTTGAAACCTGATATAAGGAGTGATGGGTGTATCTGACTGAGATTACATATACTGTAGTGACCTGACATTAACAAGATAGTCCCACCCTAAAACATATGCAGGATATTTTGATTGTTTATTTTACTCTAAATTGGACAATAATTTACAAAATGAACCTTATTCTTTATTCAAAAGGTCTTGAAACTGTTGATTGAAACCATAAACCCATTAGGTAAATATGTACTGAGTGAGAAGTTAGGACGGTTTCTCATAGACTTCTATACAATCTGACTTCTTTTTGCAACCAGAGGAGTCTCCTCCTGCTGGCCATTATAAAGAATGCAGATTTAAAGCAGTTTTGCACTGGCTTCACTTTTCAGACCCAAAGGCTACGTCCGTTTTTATATACAGTCTATGAATGCAACAACCCTCATTCAACCCTCTACAGGATAAAGCAGTTATAGCTAATGGATGTGGATGGTAATGTTTACCATGTATTAGTACAACATCTCACCAATAACAACTGAAGAAAAGACATACATCCTCCAGTCCATTAGATTCAATCCATACTAGCAAAAGTACGACATTTGTGATTATATCTGACTTAAAAAATAGTGTAAAATTAATGATATTGCCCATAATTTCACTACATTGGCGCACTTTTCTGATACAGTCTG
Organism: Chromis chromis; assembly: GCA_900302755.1. Classification (NCBI taxonomy): domain Eukaryota; kingdom Metazoa; phylum Chordata; class Actinopteri; family Pomacentridae; genus Chromis; species Chromis chromis. The sequence goes on from OMNN01003326.1 coordinate 14,918, forward strand.
CATGTGTCAGAAGCTGTGTTTCATAAATTGATATTCTCATTTCAAGTTGAAAAATTAAAAGAAGAATGTGGTAAGTTGGAATATTTCTTCACAAAATGTTACTCAACTGACCTTTAGTTGGCCAAACATCAAGCCATTATATTATGTAAGTACTATGTGCTGCTGTTTACAGTGTTTACTGGTTCTTTGCACAGGTTGTAACCTATCAATAGATACCAAAATCTGAACTGCTGGTGCAAAAATATAGTCTGAACACTACATTTTTTCCACACTGGAACTGGATACTGAGATTATAACCCACTGGACAAATCATCACCATGTCATGTTGTGATGTACAGTATAGTTTAGGAACCTTACTAACAAGTTGAATCAGTAGTTGTTACCTGAAAGTAAAAGGTCACTTATTTGTCCCTTTGAGTCGGTGTGAAATCTGTGTGTTTTGTTAGTACGAGCAAAGCTTTTGTTGGATCCAAGCTCCCATAGTCGAATCTCCAGCATTGTGCAAATGCTTACCGCAGGCCTTCCCCACCAAGAAGACCACCTCTGCGATGTTGAGCAGAATACAAACCCCCGACGCAGCCAGCATGAACACGGTGAAGACAGTCTTCTCCGTGGGCCTCGACACAAAGCAGTCCACTGTGTTGGGACAGGGGTACGAGTCACACTTCACCAGCCGGATCATCTTGTAACCAGGGTAGATCATGTAAAACACATACATGAAGGTGACCTCGAAGACGATGCGGAACAGCAGGCTGATGACGTACGTCCACCACAGGGCTCCTGTGATTTTCATCTTCTGGGTCTTTATCTGCTCCAGGTCTTTGGGATTGGTCCGGCCTGACAGTTTGTAGAGCCTCTTGTCCACATGGCGGCGGTGGGCCACGTGCATGGCCACCAGCAGGGCCGGAGTGGAGACCAGGATGAGCTGCAGCGCCCACAGGCGGATGTGGGAGATGGGGAAGAAGTGGTCGTAGCAGACGCTGTTGCAACCAGGCTGCTGGGTGTTGCAGGTGAAGCCGGACTTCTCGTCGCCCCAAACGCTCTCGGCTGCGACCACCAGGACCAGGATGCGGAAAATGAACAGGACGGAGAGCCAGATGCGGCCGATGCCAGTGGAGTGTCTGTTCACACCGCTGATGACAGCATAAAATGATGCCCAGTTCATCTTCGGTTCCGGGTCTGAAGCAAAAACACATACGAAAGGGTCAACATCTAGGAGACATCTTTTTTTCCCCAACACACAACAGACCTGCAGTACATAATCAAGCATAATAAACACAACAAATATGGGCACATAATGGAAGCTAAAGATTAAAAATACAATTAAAAACACAACAACAAAATATTTGCACAATTAAAATAGAATTATTTGTTCTATTTTTCTTGCTTTGTATAAATTAATCTGAATATTCCATTCTCTCTAATACTAATACTTTACTCTCATTTTCAAAAAGCAGAGACAAACAAACACTTCCACATTAAATTAAACAAGCCACCTGGTTTACTTTCACACTTCTAATGGAACATGACCTACCTGGTGCAGAGTAATGCATGTGTGTAATTTTGTAATCTTTAGATTTCACCACTGCCGTTCCTGGTATCAAGTTTTTCCACAAAGTATGTCCTCTCCTGTTTGAATTATTACAGTTTCCAAAACCAAATGTGCTCTCCAAGGTAAATTAATATACATATACTTTACTCTTCCATGTAATAAAACCCTGAGACTGTTTATGCAGCGCCTCATTCACAGGAACTTTTAAAGCTCAGTCTTGCCCGATTAGCTCGCTGAAAAAAAAGTTTACTTAATAGAAATCACTAACAAATACTCTTTCTGATTATAACATAAAATTCTGCTTACGTGTCACTGTGATGATCTTTGAGGAGAAGAAAAGTTATTTAATATTAATTATTGAGTAGTGTCTGTATAATGACGTGAAATGTATTCAGTAGAATATTTAGCTAATATTTATATTAACATTTTTACTTTGTATGTTCAAAACTGCTCCCTTAGAGGCAGTGGATTTAACAAAATGGCTTAAATAGAGTGCTTCATAGCTGAAATCATGATTAGAATATTAATCGATTAGGCAACTGACATAAAACGCAGATAAAGGAATTACTGCCTGTGACTTTTTGAAGTAGAAATACCAAAGTCTGTCTAGTTTTAGGTTCTCCGATGTGAAGATTTGCTGCTTTTCTTCTCTCCTATGACCTAAATCTGAATATTTTAGAGTTCTGAACTATCGGTTAGACAAAACAAGCAATTTTTAGACATGAAATTGGATATAATGAACTTGTGACAGCAAATTTTTAGTATTTAGTATATTATAGAATTTTATAGATAAAGTTACAAATCTAAAAAAAATCTGCAAATTAATCAGTAATGAAAAAAAAAATATATAAAAATACTATTTGCAACCCTAGCAACTAACATTAATACCATTGCAGAACAAATTGCCTTAAAATAAAGAAGCAGTAGGTTTAAATCTCATCCCTGTGTTGTCCATTTGGTTGGAGGCGAGAGACTCTAATGTTCCATCATTCAGAAGCAAAACTTAAAAATGCAACTCCAATTTAAGGTAATAAGTATTAATCCACATAATACTGTACCGTTGTTACTTGGACAGTTTAGTTGCAACAGCTAAATTAGATTTTGTACACTCAACAATCCAGTTTTCTAGTTTCAAATTAATAAATCCCAGGTTTTTCCGTGTCCATTCATTTCAAGCTCAACAGGCAAGGTGTATCATCTCCTCTGTGCTGATCATTACTGATGTATCTGTGACCTCCACATGTTTGCATTTCCAGTCTAGTACAAATGTCAGAGTTGTTACCGGGCTCAGCTGGAGGTGTAAGAGGCATAGGAGGCAGCGTAGAGGACAATGTTGACCCGCTGGTTTGGCATGGATGTGAGTCCAGAGAAGAAGAAAGCCTCTCTGCCCCCCTCTGCCGCTGGCACGCCACTTAAGAGTGCAAAACTGAGGTCTGGCGCCATGTGTCATGTGACATGCTTTCACCAGTCGCCATGGCGTAGCATGCAAAGTGGGCAACTGTGCTCAGCATAACGGTGTCTGTAATACCTTCTTCACTTTTTGGCAGGAAAATAACTTGTGCTCCAAAATGGACACAATGAGGAATAGATAAGCACTAAACTGGTTCTTAACTTACAATAAGTCAAGCAATATGATCATTCAAACATTATTTTGTGACCAAGTTAAGTATGACTAATAAAGACTGACAATAATTTAGTTTAATAATCCATTTTTGGATAAAATTTCTCAAAAAAAGCATATTTTCAAAGAGGATCTTTCTCGTATTCTCTTTCATCTAACTTTCTAAAGTCCCTGGTGCCAAGTAGAATAGCAGCAAAGCACAGACTACAAACAAGCACAGAATAAACCTGCTGAACACACTGAAAACAAACTATCCACAGCTACACAATCTGGTGAGACAGTGAGAAATAAAATTAGCTTACCCTCAGCTGTGGTTGTGAATAAAGTACATCCAGCAACATTTACGTTGACATTAGCAGATTTTTTTTTCAGCCTATGACTGTGAACAAGAGTATCAGAGCACCATGACTTTGCATTGCTAATGATTTCTCTCACACTAGCCACTGCCCTGCACTGAGGAGGTCATATGCTTCTGTGCAAAGAATTTGCATACAATAGCCCCATTTACCCCGAGCAAACAAACAGCTTCAGAGTTCAGATCAAACGTTTTAATTTCTGCCCAGCTGAAGAATCTGTGTGGGGTCTGCGGTCTGTCCACTGGTTCTTATTGTGCTGTGTTCCGCACAGGAAGTGGAGGACGTTTTTGACGCAATATGGAGTAAAACATAAAGGTCCAAAACAAAGAATGACACATAAAATCTAAAGATAAGAGGACAAGAGGTTTGTTATCCTAAGAATCAGTCTCTCATCTGGTTTTCTGCTCAACCTTTACATCCACGTTGCTGCTGCTGCCTGCTGAATATTTTCATTCAACCAGTGAATGATGGTGCTTCACTGTGTACTAAATGGGGCCGAGTGCAGTTTGACGTGTTTCTGCTAAGTGGGATTAACTGCTAGATTTTCACACTGAATGACCTTCCTCTTTGTAACACTGAGGTTTGATGTAGCTGCGTAAATCCATCGTTTAAAAAAAATTAAAATCCACAAATGCATTTACACGAAACCCACATGAGCATTTTTGTCTGTAAAAAGTCACTGACAAAATAGTTCCACATTAATATCTATGGGCTTTTCAAGCAGAATGAATTGATCTTTTTGAGCCTGACAAATAAAATACATCAAATGATTTTTGAGAAATAAAATCAAGAAGTCCAATCAGTTTATTTTTTTTTTTTCTGAGGCTGTTAATAATCAGTTTAGTTAGTCAGAGTGTGTCAAGATCTGTTTTACAAGAGGTCAGCCCCAAGAACATGATGCAACATAATGTACACCGATCAGGCATAACATTATGACCACCTGCCTAATATTGTGTTGGTCCCCCTTATGTGGTCAAAAGTGCTCTGAACCATTGGGCATGGACAAGAGGACCTCTCAGGGTGTCCTATGGGGTCTGGCACCAGGACGTTGGCAGCGGATCCTTTGGGTACTCTGGCTTGTGTAGTGGGGCCTCTGTCAGAACACCACATAGTACCAATATGATCAATGTTATTCACTTCACCTGTCAGTGGTCATAATGTTGTGGCTGTTCGGTGTATATATTCTACAGCATGAGCATACCGGATACCTGAGTAATCCAATGTAGATATTATAATGTGTGATGTTATTAAAGAAGAGACAAACTGAAGAATCCAATTTTAAAATTTTTGGCTTGTCATATATGACTTTCCTCAGATACCTTGATAAATTTCCAAGTGCTTGTGTCTATTAGATTTACATTAAAAGCAATTGATTGGAGTGAGAACACTGAAGCTCAATGAATTTGTGAAATGCATGTTATGTTTTTGGAATTTAGAACATGTGTCAAACCAATAAAAACAGGTCTCAAGGTCGTCAGCAGTTCACCGTAACCTGAAGAAGGCCTGGACTGAGGTAGTAAATATCACACAAGATGGTATCATGTGTAGCTTTAGACATAAATAATAATTATGTAGTAAATAGCAGTATTCCTAATTATGACCCTTGAGGGACACCTTTAGCAACCATCTAACGACTGGATTTCAATGCAATATTATGATCAACCTTATTTAAATTCCTACAAAGAGGGCAGCACAATGTTACATTATACAAATATACAGTACATGAGAAAGAAACAGAGAATTATGAACATCTTTGAATTCAGTTCAGATTGGAAACAATTGGTTAAATATTTTGATCTCAACGGGAAGTTTTGTCATGCTTCACATTCCTATGGGAGCAGCTGAATGTCACGTTTGTACTTATAAACTGTGTTCAGTCTCTTAGATCTGAATTACAAATTGATGAATCAGTGGTGTCATAATATCATTAACATTAGTATTTTTTAATCATCTCTTCTTTTTCATTGTAAAATATAAGTGCATCTGTTTGGCTGGTAAATCTTTTCTTTCAGTTTGCTTCTATGAGGACAAAAATCTGGTAACACTCAATAAGAAAGAGGACAATGCATTGATTTCCATTAATTATCCAAACGTTAATTTGATTCTAATCAAACTTTACATCAACAGGGATTGTGCTTTGTCCTTAAGTGGGAGGTGAGTCCCCATAAGATACACAATACAACTGTTGACATTGTTTTAGACATTCTGTCTAAAAACTCCACTGTTGACCTGCACATAAAGCTTCTTCTGTTAAATTATCAAGCCCCTGCTGCAAATGTCACTGAGTCCTGGGCATTTTCATAAAGTGACAGTGTGTATGTGTGTGTATGTGTGTGCGCGTGTGTGTCAGTGTGCACTTAAACTGTTGTCTCATGCTTCAGTTCAGTCTACAGGATGACATCTGCAGGTTATTAAGTGTTACTGCAACATCTAAATTATGAGTCTCTGGTTCTGCAGAAGTGAAAGTTCAGCAGCAAACATACAGTCACTGAGCAAAGAAGTACTCAGATCCTTTATCTAAATACCACACTGTAAAAATACTCCTTTAGAAGTAATAAAGGCTGCACTGAAAATATAAAGAGTATAATCAGGAAAATGTACAGGTATTGAAAGGATAGGATATATTGCTGTTTGTTTTTCTGCTGATTATTTGATCCATTAACTGATTAGAGCAACTGTTTGGATTGTAAAACAACAACAACAACAAAAAAACATTTAATTAAAGAACGTATTGCTTTTTAGATAACAACCTCACAATTCTTGTTCAGTCCACGCCAATAAAATAATTAAAAGGAAAAGCAGCAAATCATTATAGTTTAGTTGCTTGAATGACAAAACGAAGCAAACAATTATCAGAAAAGCTGACAATTTATTTTCTACAGATTAATTAAAAAACTTATCTTGTCTTTATGTGTGGTATTTGAATTTAAAACAAACATATTTAAAAGTTCCTTGTATGTTTTGAATGCAAAAGTCTACATTTGTATACTAACCAAGGCTGTAAAATGTACTTTATTTCCCTTGTAATATAGTGAAGTAGAAGAATAGAGCTGCATGAGAAAATACTCAATTACCAGTACCTTAAATGTGTACTGAAGTAAAGTACCTGAGTAAATGTACTTGTTGCATTCCAGTACTGAGAATGAGAGCAGCAATTTGTTTGTGATCCAAACCTACATTCTTCAAGTGTGACGCCTCACCACAGGCCTCTGAAGAAAACAAACGTGACAAGATAACAGTGATTCATAAGATTTGTCATCAGGCACTAATTGACAAGTGCAAGTACAAGTGCCTCATATCAGAGAAACGTGTTTAGATATTTTTAGATATTGCTCAACTATTAGTAGAGTGACTTTCATGTACCTATATAGTATTTCCCCCATTGTTTCTATGATTTAAATATCTTACACTGTTGCTGTGTGCTGTAAGGAAGCAAGGAACACTTCCGAGCAAACTAAGTCTGCTGAAGCTGCCTGTGCAACAAATAATCTGGTAGTTAATCCTGAATGCAGGGACACACCCAGTAACAGGCAGGTGTGACTGTCTCACTGCAGAAGCACATGACTCTTATGATATGTTCAGCAGTCCACTCTGGGTGTGTCGCTTCGGTATTAGGAGCTGGTTTAAACACAGGGAAGTGCTCATTTACACCTGTAGCTGCACATTACAACCAAAGACCTGAAAACTGACGGCCTCCAGAGCTGTTGAGGGTTAACAGCACCTCACTGGTGGTGATGTTGTGGGAGTGTCCTATCTGATCTATCCAGTCATTCTGTTGCAATTCTGCATCTTAGACTGGATTAGATTCATCATTGCACAAGTAAAGTGATTAACAAAGAAATACAGTTGGCATCCAACCAGTAGTGCAATGGTGGACAAAGGTGAAATGAACTGTGTAAACACTGTTTGACTATAACAATACACACAGGTGACAAGTGAAAGAATAAACTGCATTAGGCGTTGAGTGTTGTGCCACCAGAACAACTTCATTGCTCCTTGGCATTGATTCTCCAAGCCTATAAACTGTACTGGAGGGACAAACACAGTCCTTCCAAAAGATATTTCCTTCATTTGGTGTTTTAATGATGGCGGTACAGAGAACTGTCTGACATGTCAAAATCTCTCATAGGTGTTCAGATCTGGTGATTGTGAAGTATTGTGACCCCTTTCAGAACTGGAGTTACAAGGTGCTTTATAAAAACGAGCAACAGTAAAACATTAAAAAGGGACAATATAAAGTGTTATACAACAGTCTGGCTGCACAGGTGGCTTTTCAAGAGCTTTTCAAACTGACTGAGCTGTTCTGACACTAAAGGGGGAGTTTGTTCCTGAGAGTTGGGGCTATAACAGCGAAAGAATGGTCCTCCTTTGTTTTAAACCTTTACTGTGGATCTTTTAAATGCAGAATAAGAGGTTAAAAGGTCTTGAATACAGAAATAAAAAGGAATGCAGAGAATCTTAAATTGAATTGTATAACTAATGGAGCCACTGTAATTCCACCACGACTGGAATAACGTGTTCCCTGTGTCAAGTGTTTGTGAGTAATCTTGCTGCTGTGTTTTAACCAACTGTGGACCAATTGATGCACTGTTTAGACAAGTGAATACATGTTATATCACAGGGTAAAGGTGATCACTCAGAACAGCTTTGTGTTGATTTGCATTGACCCTTCAATCTAAAGACCCAAACCGCTGGCATATTTCCCCCTGCAGCATAACAGAGCCACCAGATCTGTCACTGTAGGGGTTAAGGGTTCAGGTTTTTCCTTTAATTTGTTGCCCATCTGTATATACAGGTTACGATTACGATTTCATTTAGCAGACACTTTTATCCAAAGCGACGTAAATAGGTAGGTAGGCGGGCAGCATTAAGGACCTTGCCTAAGGGTCCTCACTGGATACCTGCGCCCTGACAGGGATTTGAACCACTGATCTCCCATGCCAAGGTCTGGAGTGTTAGTCACTGAGCTATCTAGCTGCTGGTTGTAGTGAACAGTATATAAAAGATACATATTCTTATCTTTAGGCCATCTGATCCCAACCGTTGTGGTATTTGTGTGCCTGCATCTTCTGTTATTCTTTTTTATTCAGCTCTATTGTTAAATGATGCCTTTACCTCTATGTATTTCCAAGTTTGAATAATAATCTCTGCTGTTTTCTGCTCCTCAGTCATTTTCCATAAAAGAAAAATCATTATTAAATCACATAATTGCCTCTCAGAAGGATCTCATAAGTTAAATTTTCACATTACGTCAATTTACAGAGAATATTTAAAGCAACAGCTGTATCGTCAAAGTACTTATAAATTAAAATTGTCAATACAAATTAACCTAACAAATATGCATATTGAGGTTCAGACCCTACAGTGTTATTTTTGGTGTGTATTCACCTGAGTAATTTACATATTAAGCATTAAAATCCAACAAATAATATATATGAAATAAAACATTGCATGATTATAATGAAGATGAAGTCTAAGATCTTACAGTATTTACAAATAGTGTTTCTCTGGATTCCTTGTGAGCAAGCTATAGTTCTCATGAGACATGTGAAACTGAAATCATTGGGTAGAGAACGTCTTCTAGTGTGAAAACATGTATGATTCTGTGAGAGCTGGTATGTTTTTATAGGTCTCGTGAGGCCTCTAACCCTACATTCTATTCATCCTATTTTGCTGTGTCTTGTATAAAAAACACTGAAAATTAGAAATAGTAACATAAAAATAACTGGTAAGTCATAAATTATTAAACCACATACCTTACATGTGAAAAGGAGAACTGAATTTAATTGGGTGGAGGGCCTCTTTCGGTGTGAGAACATGTATGTTTTTTCTCATGAGGCCTCTAACTCAGTTCATTCTTAAGGTCATAATGTTATACCTGATCAGTGTATATCTAGCACAGGGGTGGACAACCCTGGTCCTCGAGGGCCACTATCCTGGATGTTTTAGATGCTTCCCTCTTCCAACACACCTGATTCAAATGATCAGCTCATCATCAAGCTCTGCAGAAGCCTGGTAACGATCCTGATCATTTGAATCAGGTGTGTTGGAAGAGGGAAGAAACATCTAAAACATGCTGGATTGTGGCTCTCGAGGACCAGGATTGGGCACCCCTGATGTAGCAGTTGTGATCTATCTATCTATCTATCTATCTATCTATCTATCTATCTATCTATCTATCTATCTATCTATCTATTTATCAATCTCCCACGGCCCCTGAATGCAGCATCAACCATACAATAACTTGGACAAGCTGCGGCCCCTTTAAGAGCCTCCTGGGTGTGGAAAATGGGAAGTTTTTTTGTGAGACTGTAGCCAGTTGGATCCGTCCAAATGCGCTTTGTCTCACGCTCTTATCACTAAAATATGATATAATTTAACATAATTGTCTGTTTTTACTCCGACTAACTCGTGTTTAGTAGTTTTAAGAGCGTGTTGTTGACTTTACAGATGAAAAGCTGCTTTTAAACCCGCAGAAGGACAGAAAGGAGGATTGATGAAAGTGTGCAACATCTCGGAACGGGACGCGTCCACAGGGGAACCTAGCCGCTCTTCTAATCACGACACCGTAACGAGGAAAAAGTGGTGAAAGAGGAGCAGTGGACAATTAAAAACAGAGCTTTCGGACGAGGGGAAAGAGGGGACGCGAACCCGCACCGAGCGCCTTCACACCTTCCCTCCGCATCCGAGCGGCGCGCGGCTGCAGGCTCCCCCGGACACCATGGTTTGCGCTGCTCTCAACACATGATTTGAGCAGAAATGAGCGACGGACGAGCGTAGGCAGCGTCTCTCTAAAACAACCCCATTGTTTTTGTGCCGCGTCCGAACCGAGGAGAAGATGGGTCACCCTACTCTGGAGTTCAGTGACTGCTATCTGGACAGCCCCGACTTCAGGGAGACTCTCAAGTGCTACGAGCTGGAGCTGGACAGGTCGAGCAAATTCCTCAAGGAGTTGATAAAAGATGGCAACAGCGTGATCACTGCAATCAAGGGTGAGCATGCTCATGAGTTAACTCTGCTTTTTTGTTGTTGTTGTTGTTGTTGCATATTGCATGTGGATGTAGTGATGACAGGGGAGCATCAGTGGGGCCTTTCTGGAGGGCCTGCAGGGTCACAGTGGGTGGGAGGCATATCCAGGGAGGTGCTAGTGCTCCCCCTCTGCTCTGCAAGGCCATGGATCTGATGCAGATGTGCAGGATGACCACTGCAGGACTCTTACCATGTGTTGCTTCACCCCCCAGAGTCAGTGACAGCTCACTTGCACTGGAGATGTGTTTAGATTTTGGTTGGAACACTGTCTGTTTTGTGCGATTCTCCCATTAAGATACCACTCTGGCTGTGTAAATCCTGAATGCTGAAAGCTTTTCACCTCGAAAACAGTGGAGCTGCAGAGCGGTGAGGGTCCTATAGTCAGCGAGCATAATAGTCAGAGGTCACGAGTGCTCGTCGCTGGAATAAACTGCACCACTTCACCAAAGTCACATTTTTTAAAAGTCAATCTGGGATGATCAGGATTCACCACTTATGCTCTAAATGATGTGAAGTATGATTTCTTTACAGCTAAAGTGGGACTCCAAAGAAAAAATGAAATAACAAAAAGCACAATTGGGAAATGGAAAACCCACAAAATGACTGTTCCATTACAAAAAAAGAAGGATTTAGAATATGAGACTACATGCGCCAGCCAAGTTCCTCAGACCGAATGCTCTACAGTATTGATCTGACAGGCTCGCTTTTTGTTTTGATAATAAAAACCAGACGTAGCAGAGATGATAGATTGCGTCGACCACATACTGGCTGCTGCTCCGCTGCTAAATCCTGCCAAGGATGTCTTTCATACTTTACACTTTCCCTACCAGGAAAGAAAAAAAAGCTAGACTAATCCTGCACTAAATTCATGTGAGCTGGGTTGAATTCAAAGAAGAAATATGCGTATGGTGCTCTATTCAGGAACCTTTAAATGTTGTTTTCTAGGATATTCTGTGGCCGTGCAGAAGTTTTCCCAGACTCTCAGTATGTTCCAGTTTGATTTCATCGGCGATTCCCTCACAGATGACGAGATCAACATTGGTAAGTAACACAAACACACATTTACTGTTAAGCTATTAGAGAACTTTCACATCATTTCAAACCAAAAGTTGCCTAGAATTTGTTATTATAAAGTTGACGTGTTTTCGATTTCGAGTTTACAAGAAGGCTTGCCCTACTTGACCTCAGCTCAGAGAAACATTTTTGGCAGCCGACCGGTTATTCCTCACAACTTGAATGCGAGGAATCAGGAAACAAAAAAGATTTGGAAAAACCCCAACACTTGTGTTAGAGCTTAACGACGAACGTGTTGTAATAATAGCCGATGATCCTTTTAAAATCTACAGCATTTCCTGCATCACACAGTTCAAATAACAACAAGTCTTTATTCTGCTCATCATCTTGGTGTTTTTGTCCTCAGCCCAGTCGTTCCAGGAGTTTGCCGGCCTCCTTCAGGAAGTGGAGGACGACAGGATGATGTTGGTGGGTTATCAGCTTCCTCCATGCTGGATGTACATCCTATTTAAACCCTCGTTAGATATGAGAAACCACTTTAGTGCATCCTGGATGAAAGATAAGACGGCTTGGAAGGAAACCTTTGGCACGTTCTGCTTCAAAAACCCTATCTTTCTGTTTATTATGAGTTTGTATGTGTTGAATAAAATATTATTACTTTTGACATGATACAACAACACGGACAAACACAAACAGGTGCTGATTGTGTAAATGTGAGCCCTTGTGCGGAGCTTGTTTGGAGCAATGCTGGTAATTATTTGGTATCACTTCCCCTCTTTGGTTTCTCGTTCCCCTTTTTATAGTAGTGCTTCCATATTGCTCATATGCTGGTACGTTTCAGTGCAGACTTCATCACTGAGGCTGCTGTTACTTAACACACTTTACTACGCCGTCAGTGATACAAAACAGAGTTTCCTACCAGCAGCACACTTCATCAGTCAAGCTGTCACAATAAAAGAAGCATTTCCAGTCAGACTGGGTTTTCTGGAATCCTGATACGGAAGTATTCCTTAAACACGAGGTCATTTGCAAGGACCGGTTATGAAAAAAGCATTTACGAGCTCACACTCCTAATATTTATTTTAAAACTCTGTTCATCCTTTTAGGGCTCAAATGTATAAACACAGAGAGTGAACTTTAAATACAGTATATGTGCATTTCTAGTTACGTTGAACTGACAGCTGCTCTGTGTTTCCCTGTTCAGGTTCAGAATGCATCCGATCTGCTCATCAAGCCCCTGGAGAAGTTCAGGAAGGAGCAAATAGGAGTAACAAAAGTGAGTCTTGTCTCTGATTCCTCTGCTCTGTAGGTGAAATGTGGTTCACAATACATAAAACATCTCTGAGCTACTTAAACAGACCAAACAGGGTGTTGTGATCTACTTCCCCAAATCTGTGTATTAGTGTATACACCAGTCAGGCATAACATTATGACCACCTGCCTAATATTGTGTTGGTCCCCCTTATGTGGTCCAAAAATGCTCTGAACCATTGGGCATGGACAAGAGGACCTCTCAGGGTGTCCTATGGGGTCTGGCACCAGGACGTTGGCAGTGGATAATATAAATCAATATCTTGGGCCATTGTCATGTC
>OMNN01003329.1:15798-36557 GCA_900302755.1 Chromis chromis
TAAACCCTGTGAGTTTGCCTACAACTCCAGCTGATTCCACGCAAAAGGGTTTTAAATATGCAAGAATAGAATAGAAAGAGTTTATTATCATATTTAAAGAATAATACAGATTTTCCCCTTTGGGATCAATAGAGTATTTCTACTCTAATACATCGATCAGGCATAACATTCTGACCACTGACAGGTGAAGTGAATAACATTGATCATATTGGTACTATGTGGTGTTCTGCTGGAAAACCTTGGATTTTGGCATCCATGTTGATGAGACTTAGACACCCAAATAAACATTGTCCCAGAACAAGCACACTCCCTCATACAAATGGAAATCCCAAATGTCACTGGCCTACCCCCACAGGAAAATGCACCCCACCACATGACTACAACATCAACCAATCAGGAACATCTTGAGGAACATGAAAATGGCCCAAGATGTTGATTTGACGTCCAAACTTCCTAGACCCCATTCTGATCAAGCATCAACAGGATGCAGTGAACAAGTTGGATTGCACAAGCCAGAGCACCCAAAGGATCCACTGCCAACGTCCTGGTGCCAGACCCCATAGGACACCCTGAGAGGTCCTCTTGTCCATGCCCAATGGTTCAGAGCAGAGGACCAACACAATATTAGGCAGGTGGTCATAATGTTATGCCTGATCGGTGTATATTAGCAGCACTTGATAGCAGGAACCTGTCATTCATAACTAAGCTTCTTCATTAATAAGGATTATTGTAACTGAATATGTACAATAGCAATAGAGGTAATGGCGTCAGAGCGTCATGTGATGCTAGGATGCTGTCCCGTGTTTCCTACTAAGGCCTATATCTTAAAAGCATTATTTCCTACTGTTTTTCAGATGGTGTTTTGAGGTAATCTGTGGTTGCCTCCTAACTTAGATGCCAGCTGTTAGCGTCGTCTCAGCCACTGTCAATGAAGCTAATTTCCTGATTTGTAGCAACGGCTGCTCGTGGTTCAGCTTTTGTCAGAGAGACATGCTTTCCAATTAGAGCAGATTGTTAATATGAATCGTACTTTAGAAATATGTTACGGGCTTGTCACAGGCCTGACAGCAAACCACTTTGTGACTGCCTTAGCCTAACACTTTCAGTAGAATCAGTAGTAGAAGTTCCAGTTGCACTGACTAGTGAGTTATATGGGTATTTTTAGTGCAAAAGGGAAACTGGGCATGCTTGTGTAAGACTGCAATGTTTATTGCAACTTCTACAACTTCTGCTACCTCTCCTTCAAAAAACAGCTCTACTTTGGAAATGTGCTCATCTGTTCCTTTCTGTAAACAGTAGCTTTCAGTAAAGATTGGCTATTACTTGTGAATGTGTAACCTATCAGACAACCAAACATTGCATGAGACCACAGAGTGCCTACAGAGGCAGAGAAGCACCTATTGTTTAAAAAAAATACTGATTCCGATAATAAAAAAAAACCAAAACAAAATATCGGCACCGATAATCGGCCAGGTCAATGATCGGCCCATCCCTAGAGTCTATGCTGTACTTCTATATGTTCGACCACATAGGGTCTTTCAGCAGCTGAGGACGTTGAGGTGACAGGAGAAGTCAGGAGAAGATGGATGAGGGTCATCATGTGCAAACAGTCCAGTTATTTAAAGTGGTTTTATCCCGGGGCCCTGCATAATAAATCTGCTGCAGTTAACTGATCTGATATGTCTAAAATTTCCATTAGACCTCGGCACCGCATGCAGATTGATATGAAACACTAGTTTAAATGTGCCAAATGGGATTCTCATTATAATAATGGATTATGGTGAGATTCTTAAATTGCGTTTCCGTCCTATGCAAAGCATGAACAGTGAAACCAAAGGACACAAAGGGGTGATTAAGAATGTGTCTTGCCATGTGCCATGAATGTTTAATAAGAGAGAACTGTTTCAGGGCTTATGGGCGTAAAGGCTTCTACGAACAGGAGCTAAATAATAGATGACGTTATGCTGCATGGTCATGACCCACTGACATGGAGACTTTGACCTTACCTGGAGCTGCAATAACCACATATCCATAGAAAAAAAACAAACACATGATACTCCCTAACCACCAGTGGCAGCAGCACTGGTAATAGTCAGTTATTGATTTTCCATTTGAGCTGCTATAAAATTATTATGTAAACTTCAGTGCAACATCTTTGCTTCAACAAGGTCTCAAAAATAACTTGACATTATCTCGCCTCTCTCAGCTTATTCATACAAGTAGATACACAGGCATAAGTGCTGTATTTCCTCTCTCTTCTCAGCTTCTGAGAAGTCCTTTTTGAAGATACAGTAAATCATGTGAGCTGCAAAATATCTTTGTGATTACCAGCCGTGACAGTGTGATTGAAGTTGTTTTCACTTTCCGAGTGTCATCAGCTGCAGCGGGAACTACCACAGAAGTGGGTTTGAATACTTTGGCAGGTTTTTCATTGTTTGTATGTTTGTCTGGATGTCTGTGGACAGATTTTGCCAACATGATAACGCCACAACAGTGCAAGATGAAGTCATGAGGTCAAAAGTTCGAAGATGGGTGTGGTCTGACCCATGAGTCCTGAGTACTCTTGCAGTATTATAGATCAACTTGTTCTTGTTTTTTAATTCAGTACTAGCCTAACTTTACCCTTCCTGTTAATATGGTAGTCATGCCCTTCATGCAGTGTCTTCTTTATCCTCTCTGTCCTCTCTCTCCCTGTACATCTCTCATGTATTTCTGGCTCTGGAGCTGCACAGGTCTGATCTATGTTTTTGCTTGTTCTGCCGATTGCTGCAGTTTTTATGTCTCCTTGTTCATTGTCAGATTATCTCTGATCTCCTGTTCTCTTTCTTTCTCCTTTACCCTCACTCCAAACAGTCGAGGCAGACAGCCACCCTCCCTGTACCTGGTTCTGCTGGAGGCCTTTTCTTGTTACAAGGAGGTTGTTCTTTTCTACTGTCACAAATAAATATAATAATATAATAATAAAATACATAAAAAACTATAAAACACAACAAAAAATAATCCACATGAAATAAAATTTAAATTTAAAATGAAAACAAACCTTGCTCCTTGGGGAATCCTGTTGGATTTTCATGTATATTTTTGTCGGTCAAGACTTCAGCTCTGAATTTGTCAGGTTAATCTCCATAATTAATAATGCTGTATCATCTAGCCATAATATTTATATTAGTAAGGTTAATTATAATATATATATTATAATTGATTATAATATCTTAGGGTCCTAGCTATAATATTGCATTGCGTTAAGTTATTCTTCATAATTAAAAACACTGTAGGGTAACAGTCTTAATATGTATTACAGCCAGGTAAAGTAGTATGTAAAATAGTATGTAGAATATGTAAATTACTCACACCACAAATAACACTATATTGTCTGAAACCCAATATTTAGAATTGTTAGGTTACTTTTGCAACACCAATCATAATCTATTTTACTGGAAAACACTTTGACACAATGGCTTTAATATTTTATAATTAAAAAAAAAACAGTGAATTTTATATAACTATTATACTTTTTTATGTACATGCTTGGGATCTCATTTATTTGTTTAAATTTGTCTTCATTATTTGTCTAGTTTGAAATTTGTTGTAAAGCACTTTGTATCTTTGTTTTCGAAAGGTGCTACACAAATAAAGGCATTATCATCATAATCAGAATAAGAGAAGGTCTTATTGCCAAGTGGGTTTTCACATACAAAGAATTTGACTTGGTGTTTTATCATTTCCATTACTCAAGTAATATTGTAGTAATGGTTATTGAGTTCTCGCCAGCAGGTTGACTTGATGTTTGTGGATGTTACTTGGAATTTCGAGCATGTTTTATTATCATAAGGTGGATTTGTGGGACAGAGACCATGCATTGTGCCTTCAAGGGGGTTTATAGTTTTCGATGCAAAATGTGACAATATGAACGGCCATTGGGTATCGCTTTTGTTGGGGAGGCCGAAAGAATTTGCCCTCTTTGCCTCCTCTGATGGTGTCTGTGTAGATTCTCAGTCATCAAGGTCATGGTAACCCAATGAAATTCAGTAAAAGGGGACTGAACTCCTTTTTTTTTGGTTCTTGAAGACATTGCACTTCTCATCCAAGAGGCTTCTTGAGTTCTCAAGTCAATTCCCTTTTACTGAAGCTCTCAGGATTACTCTTCTGATGTCTGTAGGTATTGATCTGAGAACTCACGACGTAGTAATGACCACTGTGTACTTTTGGGTCAGAATCTCAACATGTTGATGGGCATCACAGATGGTGTGACTCCAAGATTATTAGTGTGATTAATGAGGCAATTAATCACGCTAATTAATGAGAAATTCAAGGTCACTGTTATTATGGATGTTCCTTTGTTTTGAGTTTTAAATAGTAGCACATACACAGTTTTATGCAATTAAATTATCAGGCAATGAGCAAGAGTCAGGTATAGTCAGGCAGTGAAGGGAACTTGTAACCGGTGGGTTGCCGGTTCAAGCCCCCGGACTAACAAGAGGTTGAGGTGGGAAAGTGAAAGCGACCGCTTGTCCCAGTCACCACCACTGTGGGCCCTTGAGCAAGGCCCTTAACCCCTGACTGCTCCCCAGGCGCTGCACCATGGCAGCCCACTGCTCCTAGTATGTATAGTTAAGGTTTACTTTGAATAGGATGGGTCAATGCAGAGAAGGAATTTCCCCAAGGGGATCAATAAAGGTTAGATTATTATTATGTACAGTATATGTCTTTGTTTCTGCCTTTCTTAGCTTTCGTTCTTTCAGCTAAAACTCACTATGAATGAAAAGTCTTCTGTACCAGGTTTCTTGATGCTGGCACAATAGTTCCCATCTAGGGTTTAGAAATTTAATTTGAATTAAATGAGTGTATTAAGTGTAAATTCTGCGAAACAGATCACTAACATTATTAAAATCTAATGAAAACTAATGAAAAATTTAAACTCCAATTGCACCATCTTCAAATATTGCTCATTATACAGGTTTAACCATTTTTCTTGTTAAGGGTTTTAAACCATAAATACTTTTGGCTGACCGTTAAGAGGATTTTAGTGCCATCACTAAAAAAAAGAAAAAAAAATACTCCTTTATTCTGAAACAATTTTAGAAATTAGATCTGTAACAGGTATATCACATGTGATAAACCTCATTCAGGTTTTAAGTTCCCTTAGGAGAACAAGAAGTTATACTATACTATTGTCATTGTGCAGTCATATAGAGACAAATTGATTTTAGAGGATACTATGTATTCAATAATGGTGACCACAATAGACCAGAATGTAATGCATCTTTGAGATGTGTTCTCATTCTGGGAAGTTAAATAGATCAATAAATTATTCATATGGCTGCAGCGAACAAATGGACACCCAAAAGAAAACTATAATAAATCCTGGCATTATCTGGACCTTAAAATTATCACCTCACCTTTCAAAACAAACACACTGGAAGAGGAAGTTAGATAAATTACTCTTGTTCAATTCAGTGTATTCACTGATGTTTTATTCATGGAATTCATCCAGTACAAACACCAAATAGGTGGGACTGCAATACCTCACTATCATGAGAGTGTCTGACCTGGTTCTCCTTTTTATCAATTTGTACTGAGGCGTGTTCACAGCTGAAGGTTAAAACAAATATCGAGGGTCGAACACAAACATTCCCACACAATCTGAGCCCTCCGAGCGCAGTCAGTTTGAGTTAGCACGAAGGGATCTGCGGCTCCAAAGAACATTAAGTCCGATGCCTCACTCGGAGAGGCCACAGCCCGTCACCGTAATGCAGTGTGAAATGTCTTCCTGCTACACAATCCATGATGCCAGTTGAAGCTTATGGAACAATCAACAGTGTTGTCGTAACAATACACAACCCAACACACTTTCATTAGCGGCGTTCTGTAACAGTAATTCATTACTGTGCTCCATTAGTTTAGGCCTATTATAGGGGTGGCAGACTTATTTATCCTCCGCTTGTTTATTTCATGGTCTCATGAGACTTGAGAGCCCACAGAGAATAGACGAATGATGATTAAAAACCCAATTATAGTCATTAATTATTTAAATTTCTCACTCGATGTTTAAGCATTGAATGTTTCCCTTAACATGAGAGCATTTCTCTATCGATAAAAAAGAAAACTGATGGAATTTATTCTAATAAAATGTTACATCAAGTCCATACAAATGTTCCCTGTTAGTCATGTGCATGGTAAATATGATTATGGAGCCAGTAGATGGTTAGCTTAGCTTAGCATTAAGACTGGAAACAGGAGGAAACAGCTAATCTGGTTCCGTCCAAAGCTAAAACATTTGAAAAGCTCACTTATTTACACTGTATCTTATTTTTTTAAATATTTATCCTGCAGTAAGTGACTGCTACTCTCTGTTAAACCACAACTTGTCATTTTTGCATGTAAATTTTTGCACAGATTAAGGATATAATGTGGTAGTTAGGGACAGCTTGTGTCACTCTTTGTGCTAAGCTAAGCTACTGGCCTTCTGGCTCCAACTTGACAGACATGACTGTGCTGTTAATCTCCTCTTCTGACTCTCAGCGAGCAAGCAAATAAACGTTTGCTTAGAAATCTCCCAATATGTCAAACTATTCTTTTACTACTGTACCTTTAAAAACAACAGTTATGCTTGTATTTCATGATAGCAGTCATTTTTATGTGTCAGCAGTCACATTCTGGCACAAAACCGGAAAATGATTGGCAATATAGAGGCATCTGGAACCCTTATAGGTCTGCTGGTCTTCGCTGATGGACACAACAACACGGGCGTCACAGCAGAACAACAACACCAGTCGGTCACCCGTCTGTCTTTTCAGCCTGCTTCCATGTGGACAGGCTGTTGCTGGCAGCGAGCCTATTAAATGACCATCCTCTCTTTAAGCCCCCATGATCAGAGTGTGTCAGTCAACCAGCAGTCCTCCCTCCTCCAGCAGCTTCTCAGGCTACTTACGCGACTGCAGCAGGGATGAGAAGTGACAGACCACCAGAAAACAGAGGACATAATTGGGGGAACTGGGAGAACGGCCGGATTGTTTTTGCTCAGTGAACAGATCAAAAATGTCCATTTGTCCTTGTACAGATCTTTTGGGGCTGTTTTTTTTCTTAAAAGGGGAAAATAAAATACAGTTTGTTATTAGGTCAGTGGCCTGATTGTTTCTGGCAATTACTATTAAGTTGATAGAATCCAGTTTGAACGAGGCAGGGGCTGTTTAACTATGAGATTCATGTCCTTGAAAGCTCCCTGATCAAATACTGAACGTAATGACTTGGAAACATCCATTACTTTGTGGCTCTCTGTAACTTCAGAGCAAATGGCTCGTTGTCATCTCATCTGCTCTGATTGTTCAGTATGCATGGCACCTGTTCAACCTATTACTGTATAACACTCTCTTCTATTTCCATTATGCTGGAGAAATAGAGAGCTGGAGCCGATATATCGCTGAATGCATTTGTTGTTTTTCCCTCTTTACCAATTAATCCAGACCCCCATGGTTGTAAATTTGCACAAACAGTGACAATTCATCATCTGGCCTCGTTGCTTACAGCGAAAATAAATAAATACTGGTAATTTCTGCAGAGTTATACTTTGAAAATAAGTAGGAAGCAATAAATCATGACGCAGACCCCAGTGCCAGGCAAAAATGACCCACTGGTAAAGGATTTGGAACACAACGTCAAGCCAAAGGTTAATAATTGTCACAAGCTGCTATGTTAACTGCAGTATTGACCCCTAAATGCACAAGTACAGCTTTTTATCTGAATCGCAGAGGCACTTTGCAGCTTGTACTCGGATAGATTGCAAAGAGACAAGGGCCAGAAAGACAAAGTCATCAAGAGGTGGAGGTGAGTGTGATCTCTATCTCTGTTGGCATCTATTTCCTGCCTGGCTGGCCTGTCTGCCATGTCACCAGCCATCACTTCAACCCGGGCTCTTTCCATGCCAGTTGGCTCGGCTCTTCGGCGCTCTCGCACTCCCCGCCACATCCAGAGAGGAGAGGCAGTGATGGGGACGTATTATGCCAGCATCACACATCACATGCTTGTGGTTCTTTGCACTCCACGTCATCACACAGATGCACAGATCTACGTTGTTTCAATTTACGCATGGAAATGGCGCGGAGATGCAGAAACAAGAGAGACAGGCATGCATATTCACACACACCCCTCTCACTGTCCTCAGGAATGTGTGTGAGTTGTATATTAAAAGGTTAGTGTCTTGGGGATACTGACCTTTAAAGAAAATTCCTGTTTACAACATCTCTGAATTTCAGATCAAGTTACAGCAGAGGAGGGGATATCTACAGCACAGCGCATCACTGTAATAAATGTAAACTCTCATTATATATTCTGACTCCAACACCCTCCTTAGCCTTTCTTCCCTCAGGTTCGAGAGACTTGTGGAAGCATCAAAAGGCAAAATCTGCTGGAGCCTGCTCTAATCCTTCTTGACGCCCGCAGGCTCTCCATGTCCTTCTCATTGGCTTCATTAAAAGGATCCCTGTCCTTTCTACTTCCCTTTCACTGCCTGCTGCCTGCTCATCAACTGGGCCAATTACAAGCGGTTATCTGGAGTCAACACGTATCTGAAAGGGGGGTCACACATGCAGCTTCCTCTTCCTTGCAGATGGAAAGTGAGAAATGTTATCTATGTGTAAGAGGCAGTGCTACGCATGTAGAAGAGGCAGCGCGCATTGTGTAACTATATACGGCGCATTGAGCATCCATAGAGCTTCATTTCTTAAACTTTTTACGCGATTGGCGGGGGTTAGAGTTTCAGGTGGTAATCTAATACTCCCCTGGAGGTCCCTTGAGAAAGAAGTCTGACTAACAGCGCGAGGCAGCGAGAGAGCAAAGGGAGCAGTGTGCAAATTGAAAGTAATCCTCAGGCCTGGCCGGCAGTGCCTGCTGGATTCACATCTATTCATAATTCATCACTCAACAGCAGTGAGGTGGAGAAAGTTCTGTCTGTGTAATAAACCAAGAAGAGACATCTCTGAAAGGTGCTGATGGAATCGGGCAGATCAGCCTTTTGTGCTGTCGAAGGTCCCAGGTGAGAACGGCACTTGTTATCAGCAGAAAGACAGACGGAGCAGATAGCTGCGAGTGTTCACGTCATATTAGATCCTACAGCTGTTCGTCCACAAAGTTCAAGAGGAGATAAGCTGACTGAGCCACTGTTAGAATAACAAGAGCTGTCAAAAGCCTAATTAGACAGCTTCCAAGCATTGCTCACTAAGACTTTTATAGCTGAGACACTGGTTTTCCTCCAATTGGAGCCATTTAAGCTTTTACCCGCAAGGGAGTATAACTGCTCAGTCCCCTGGCAAGTGCATTCACCAAACCAAATGTAAGAGACAGGAATAGCTGCTAGAGCTTAGAGCAGCAACAAGTTATGTTTTAGGTTTCTCGGGGGTGTTGGAAACAAGCTTCAACACAAAATAAGCTTTTAGGTTGATATTGTGAAATCATTGGTTAATTTTGCTTTATTTTAGGGGAGAAATTTCAGGCAATTTAGCTACTTAAGCTAAACTATGTTCACTGGTTACTGTAGTCAGTTAAGTTCCCTGTTTGCTGTTAGATCTAAAACAAATTAAAAGCCTCTACCAGACCCAGGAAACACAAAGTGGCGTTATAATCCTCCGTGGGTTTTGCATTTTTAGAGACCGCCTTTTTACTTTTTCATGCTTCATTTGATCCTTTGTTATTCTAAAAACATAAGTCACAGCCACTCTATCCCTTTCATCCTTGTAAAGCCAGCACGACAAAACAAGTTTATCTCAGTAATATCCAAGAAATGGCACTTTTCCTGGAGCTGCATCTGTGACAAACTTCGCAAAACAAATTGATTCATTCATTATTTTAAATTAGTTCTGAGGCATGAGCATCACTGGAGCTGAAAGTGTGACTCGCTCGTGGGACACAAGGATGCAGAAGTCCTTTGGCAGCTTGATACTGACATTTTTGGAAGACAGCAACACACTGACGAGAATTCACAGCTCCACTCGACTGAAACAGACATTAGGAAAAAATGACTCCAAAAAGTTAACACATGTTCACAAAAGAAGAGAAAGTATCACGAACGAGAAAGCTATGCTGCACCTTGAAGTGGGTACGTTCAAGGGGAGTCGAGGCTTCACCTTGAAGGCACATGTTCACGAGTACACAAGTTCAGTGAAATGTCCTCTTATTGAAACACGCACAGCTTGCCTGGTGACAACACATAATCTACACTGTGGAGGTGACTTTGGTTGTCAGGGGTGTTGGTCCTGCAACAGACTGGCCTGAAGCTGAGGAGGAACCGGTGAAAGTGAAGACGAGGAAATAGGATGACTCTGGAAGGTGAAAGAGCCAATGGAGGGTTAAAATTCACAGCAACGGCCAAAAATATTAGTAAATATTATTTTGCATTTTTTGCAAAACATGCTTTCTTGCCAAGACTTGGCCGAAAGCGTTGATACCACTGTCATGTTTGTACGGTAAATACGAAGCTACAGCGGGAAACACTCGGCCAAAGAAAATGTGCCAGCCAACACTTCCAGCTAATTAACAAGCTACAGTATATCTAGTCTGTTTAATATACAAAGGCAACAAACTATGTGTTTTTTGAATCAAATCATATCAAAACAAATGCCCTACATGTTATAAGACAGGCAACAAAAATATGTGCAAAAAACAAGACATAAAACAGTATGGAGACTTGTAAAATCAATTAATAAATACAATTAAATGGATATAAAATGGGGATAAAAACAAGGCAAAACATGATAGCAACTTCTAAACAACAATACTAAAATAAAAAGACCACTAAGAGCAGCCTAAAGCAATTGAAAACTTTTCTTGAGATTCTACATGAAAGTGTCAATGGAGGCGGAACACTGGACTGAAATATGAAGCCTATTTTAAAGCTTTATAGCTGCTAGCACAAAGGCACAATCTCATTTACCAACCATCCTCGAACGTGGAATAGTTAACAGTAGTTGTTCTGAAGATCTAAGAGCCCTGGAGGTGGAGTAGAGGCAGAAAAGTAATGAAATGCACCCAGGTTCCAACCCATGCAAAGCCTCTTTCAGACATGCACTGTTTTCCATTAATCTGATGGTATCGGATTCATGCCTGCATGAGCACCCCATTTCCATATGATTTTCAACACAGCACAAGTTGGAACAGCATGTCATCCCACTAATGGAGAGGCAAGCACAAGCGACAGTATTTTGAGTTGTGTGAAGCAATTTGGGGAAGATTTCCCCGCATTTCAGCACCAGAATTGGTCCAAAAACATCACAGAGTGTGCCAAAAACACAGTTTGCTGCCAAAACACCTTTCTCATTCACTTTGCCTGACAATGTCACATCTATTACAAACTGATATGCCCATAATAATAAAACTTTACTGTAATGAAAACAGAACAGGATATATTAAGGAGACTCATGAATAACGAATGTTGTTTGTCTTTCATCTTAGTATACCTGCAGCAACAGACAGCAGCAGAATCCATAAGAGTGAGAGAGATGTTCACTTGGATGTTATGTTTGTTTAAAAGCTCAACTAGGGACAGGAGTTGAGAAGTAGCTGTAGCTAAAACTCTAGGCTATATGCAATACATCACATTCATGCCTTGTACTGAATCTGTTAATTGCATTGTCCCTATTAAATAAATAAATCACACATTTACACACAACAGCAGTAACTTCATTTATTAGCTAACTTACTGTTACACATCCCATGTCTAAAAAGCTGCCGAAATAGTAGAACCAGAAACTTCCTGGAATATTGCTGTCACTTCTAGGAAATTAAAAAATAGCACTTAACTCTATATAAAGCAATGAAATACTTAAGTCCTCTAAACATGCTAAAACAACTTGTTACAGGTTTCTACTTATAAAAGTGCTGGTTGGTTTATTTAGTTAGCTATCTATGGATAAAGCCAGCGTAGAGTGTTTGTGCCAACTGCCAAGCCAAGCTGGCTACTAACATTATTTATATTTAGCATCAGCACCTCTCAAGTTCAAAATCATTTCTTTAATCCTTACAAAATGTAAAAACAACACATCACTGTTTTCTCCTTTTAAAAGTATGCTACTTGATTTTTTTTGTTATGTTTGGATACAGCCAGCTGTTTCCACCTGTGTAGAGTAGCTGGGAAAAGCAAAGCTAACTGGCTACAAACATTAGCTTCATATTTAGCATAATGGCACCGCTTAAGTTCAGACTTTTTTGTTTAGTCCCTTAAACATTTAAATACAGCATGTTAAGTGAGGTTTGGTTTATTTTGTTATGTTTGGATGAAGCCAGGTAGCTGTTTCCTGTATCACCTGCATAACCACTGGTATTTGTGCTAAGTCAAACTAATAGCCACTAGAATTAGGTTCATATTTAACGTAACAGAACCTCTCAAGTTCAAATTTGTTGTATATAACAACAAATAACAAGTTGCTTCTTTATCCTTTTAAAAGTACTGGTTGCTTTATTTTGTTATCTTTTAATAAAGCCAGGTAGCTGTTTCCACCTGTGAAAAGCCAAGCTAATTAATTAAGTGCATTAGCATCATATTTAGCATACAGACATGAGAGTGTGGTGAGCGCTTGTTTCCTAAAATGTTAAATTCTTCCATCAAAAAATAAATAAAAATGTTGGGTAAAAGGTTATCTTATTTGGCAACACTGAAGCAAATTTGCAAGAGGAAAGAGCTCTATTATGGCAAGGACTGTTGAGGTAGATGGAGAAAGTGAAGACATACAGTAAATATTCAGATGCAGTATATCAGTACTTGTTAGAGTTCCCTGCAACATGTGCATGGTCAGCTCCTTGAGGATATGTTAATTACATTTAATATCAAGCTAGTCGTGAGGCTGAAATAGGTCATGTGAAATACAACGTTAAAGCCCAACATGATTAGAACTTAGAAATATGAAGCAGGCGTTTTCCTCTGACAATCCTGACCTCTTCCTCATTTTCTTCCCTTTTTACTGCACAAGCTCATTATTTTTACTTTAAAAGGAAGGAATCAATAGTGCTGTGTTGTTATTTAATCCATAACATGAAACCGCTCCTACGTTAGGGTAGGTCTGAAAGGGTCATCACTATCTATCCCAGCTGCTCATAACTAACATCTGCTTCAAAATGAGCTTTCAAAATCTCAGTTTCTGCCTATTTGGATATTCTCACTATTGTCAGGCTTTCACAGTGTGCTGAAATATCTGCATATCCTAATTTAAATGGCAAAACAAGCGGAAACAAAAGTGCTGCTTTGAATATTTTTCCTGTCTCATTCTGCAGAATAGGCCATTAAATTTGGATGAGCTGGGAAGGTGTGAGAAGTCAGCATGAGTTCATCCACTTTAATTATTATTATCTCTCTCTTTAAGTGTCTTTTTTGTTCCATATGCTTTCACATTTTCAAAATACGACTCGCTTGCTCCAGTTTTACACCCATAATTTATAAGCAGCAACAAGGTTTCTCGGAAAATCCAAGTAGACACATCAGTCACTCCTGTCTTTCTTGTATTTCTATAATGAATACAGCCAGTGATGCGAAAACAGAGTGTTGTCACCTGCCAACCTGGTTTTAAAAGAAGAAAAATCTATCAAAAATAACGGTGACATTTCCATAGCAGTTATCTCTCATTTTTCAATCACATATCAGACACGAGCAAAACAAGTCTTACACCAAAATGCAATTTTCTGACAAAATAGGGCACATCAAAGTCTTGTGATTCTGCATCAAGGTGAAAGCAACAATATCCACAAGTGTCCCTAACCAATAATTATCCCTGTCTGACACACATGCAGTCAGAATAGTGGCTGCCCTGGATTACAGCGTAATGACGTCCTGATGAAATGTACTGGGCAATCCAGCTCTTGTCTATGTTATGGTCTGTTGTCCATATTTCAGCTGAGCCTGTTTGTATGGCCTACTTCACTGTCCCATCCTCTAATCCTGTGCCGATGCCACACTGCCCGGTCCACTTCCCGTCTCTCCTCCGCTCGGCTTTAATCTCGCTGCAGCCAAGACAGCGACTCTGAATTAGGGACGGCTGACAGTCGAAAAATGGCCAAACTGTGGCCACAATTGTAAGTGACAAATAAAAGTACTGATGCTAAATCTCCTTCTGAACAAGACTTATTTTGCATTAGACACTCAATAAAACTTGTGTGCATGTCTTGTGAGAATAGCTCTGGTGTAATTATCCAATAGTGTTAATTACAGGAAGAATTCTGAGGCAATTATAGGATCTCGAGCAACAGCGCTGGCACTGAATCTCTCCTCATGGCACGGAGGCACAGAAAGAGTCTCACAGCAGCTAATTGTTGATTAATCTTCAAACTTCGATATCACACTCAAGGCTTCACACTTCACACAAATCACCACGGACATAATCCCTCATTTGTTAATTCACAAATTTACTCATTCAGTCCTTATTTCCTTGTTGCACCGTTTAAATAATGAGGGGGTGTTCTGTGTGGAAAAGCAGCTCCCGTTTATAGCTTTGAGCTATTTAAGAAGAAGTAGTAGATTCTGTATCTGTGCCACGTCTTCTGAGAGATTAGCAAATGCAACAAGGAGAAGTCAAATGTTTGAGGAGAGGAAGAGATGGCAGAAATAAGAGGCATGGATGAGGGTGCTGACTATGTAAAAGAAAAGGAGTAAACAAAACATAGATTAGACACAAGAAAGCAGCCGACTATGCAAAATTAAATTCTTGATATGTACATATTGTTTTTTTGTTTTTTTACAGAATGACAGATGAAAACAGAAGGCAGAGTTGTGGGATGGTTTTGAGTAGGTGATGAGGGATTATACATCCTGACAGAACCATGGAAGAAAGGGAGCCTTAGAAATGGATTTGACAAAAGCACTGCACTTCAGAGGAACACGGTCTGTAATGTGTGTGTGTGTGTGTGTGTGTGTGTGTGTGTGTGTGTGTGCGTGTGTATGTGTGTGTTTGTGTAATCTGTTGGGTAGTTGACAGCCACACTCTCTTATCTCGCTGGCGTAAATCTCAATTGAAGAGAGATTCCATCACCGAGTGTGCTGCCGTGCAACAACTCTGACTAATAGGAGAGGCCTAATAGAGCACATGCATGCTGACAGTGAAATTGTAAACATGCACGCATAAATCCTGCTGAATTGTAGAAAAAAAATCAAACACATGCATGCTCTGAACTGAGGCTCTGCGGGGAGTTAACTTCGGCAAATGGCACAGGTTGTCAGCTCCTGCGATGAAGGCTCAGTGAGGGAAAACAGAAGGAAGGTGGAGGGAAAAGGAGGAGCAGGAGCAGATTGAGGATGAAGAGAGGGAGGAGAGAGTGACTCAGCTGCTCTCCCTAAAGGCCTCCAGGAGGAAGAGGGATGAAGAGGCACTAAAGAGGAGGGCTGCTCCCTCTGCACAGGGACCTCAAATAACTCTTCGGGGTTGGGGGGGGGGATTTACCCCAAAGCAAACAAACAAATGTCCATGATGCAGGCGTGAGGGATGAGCAATTTGTGTCCTTAAAGGAGATCACCATGCCACGCCATCTCGCCGAGCAAGTCTGAAGCGGATTATGACATCGTGGCATTTTTATCTGGCATGCGATGGGGGGCCTCTTTAAAGTCTCTAGGTACAGCTATAGGCGCAGAGTAATTGGGCCCTTCCTGCGCATTAAACATAGATCTGTTCTGACATCACACAAGAGCTCGGCACTGGATGTGCTGGGATGAAACAGCATTCTGGATGGAGTAAGAAGCAACACACTGCACCACACCAAAAATAAAGACCAAAAAAAAGAAGAAGAAGAAGAAGAAGAAGCCTCGTCCATGCAAACAGACACAACCGCAGCTACGGTTTGACGTAGAAATTATTCAGGCTCTTTTGAAACTGTTTACTCTGGCGTGCAGACGCTGCGTTCCTCGCGCTGAGACAGTCGAGAGATCCATTGAAAGTGGTTCTGATGATTGTGAGACAAAAGCGAGACGCAGGGGGAACGTAAAAAGAAAATTCTTTGAAAGAGATCTACGGTATGGGTGTATACAATAAGGGACAGAAGGAAAAGGAAAGCAGACAGGGTTGTCTTTGAAAGAGAGTCTATCAGAATGCTCTCATACAGGCCGATCCCTGATTCTGTGATCAGTTTTTTTGCTTTTAGAAAGAAAAAAATTAATAAAAAGTAGGAATAATTCATCTTGAAGGAATGACAGGCTTGTGAAGATGAGTAAAGCAGCAGCCCCATGCAACACTGTCTCTCTGCGACATTTCTGGCTCCCATGATAAATTCATAACATCCCCCTTATGTCCAGAAGCGTCTCGTCCTCTTCACCTCAAAGTGTGGCAACAAATCAGAAAGTACACCTGTCAAACTGAGGAAATGTGGAAACAGACTGTGTACTTTTGCGTGTGCATGGAGATTTATTTATAGCCGCATGGATCTACAGATTGTGATCTATACTGACAAACGTAACCCTATACTTCTCTGAAGCAGCATGCAGTCCGCCTCCACATATAAAAATGGACAAAGAGTGCTCCTGCTATTCTACGAAGCAAAGCATAGCCTCTATACAGTATCGGTCTAAACAACAAAAGGAAAAACTCGCCACAGCCGCGAGTGAGTTCAAAGCAAAGATCCTCAGTAGACTACTTCTGATCAAACACGCCTGACAGGCATCTGAATCCGTACGTTCCCGTAGAGAAAGAGGAGGAAGGCGAGAGCGAGAAGGCGAGGGAGGAAGAGGAAGCACAGTCTGTTAAGCACAATCACATCACACCCATTTGTCACGGTTACACATGGACGTATACAGCTGCACATTCATTAGTTCAAATCATGCAGAAACCAAACAAGGCAAAGATTTATTTTTTCCTTTTTTTTCAAGCTTTGACGTCTTTTCATATGACAGGCAGGAAGAAAAGCTTTTGCCTAAAAATACATTGTCCCCCCTCTTTGGGGCTGCAAAAGAGACTTGCATCTCACACGGTGCATGCACAAACAAAAACATGCATTTCCTTTATTAGCTCAACATCACATGAGTTGGGCTCTCTATTCTAGGCTGTTTAAAGTGAACTGATATTGTTGCTGCAATCAAAATTAAAGTAAAAACATGTCTCTTTCTCGTTAAACTAAAAGGTCACTTGAAAATAGCACATCAGCTCGAATTAACATCCCCATAATTAAGTCATGTCTTACACTCTTTGTCAGCTGGCACGCGGTCTTAACACCTTCAAGCTACAAGCTCTGAAGTACTAATGAACACGGCGACTACGACAGGACACTTGTGACCTCAGCGCAGCCTCCTCATCATTAGGCTGCATATCAAGGAGGATGTAAATGTAATCCCTCTGGCGGTCAGAATCACACATGATAAAGCAAAAGTCTCTTGAGCACATTTACGCAGTGAGCAGTTATTTAGGTGGCTAAGCAGAAAATGGAGAATTTCAGCAAAGAAGAAGGAAAAAGCTCTTTCTACATATAATCCAAATTTCGTCCACTGAAATCCTGCAGGGGTCTTTGCTTAAAGTGATAGTTCCACATTTTGGGGGGAAAGGCCTTTTCACTGTCTTGACGAGATTACAAAGAGAAGACTGATTGCAGTCCACAGTAATTAAAGCATGTAGCTGGAGGCAGCTACCGGTTAGCTTAGCATAAAAACTGTAAACAGAAAGAGACAGTTGGGTTGGTCCTAAGAGCTTCAGTAGAAGGCAACTAGACTTCTTATTTTTGGTTCTTGAAGATTTTTTTTAACGTTACTTATAAAGCACATTTAGCACAACAGGTGTTGAGCTGAAGTGCTGTCCAGCGGAGAAATAGGACCGGAGTTAAGAATTTACCCAACAAGTTTAAATATAGACATTCAAAGAAGAAGCCTTTATTCGTCAGAATACAATACAGCATTGTGAAATGTTATTTTTGCATATCCCAGTTGGGGTCAGAGTGCAGCTATGATACATAGCCCCTGGAGCAGGAAGGGTTAAGCGCCTTGCTCAAGGGCCCAACAATGGCAGCACTGGGGTTTGAAACCTCTGACCTTCTGACCAGAGCCTTAATCGTTGAGGCACAGCTGTCACTAAAGTGTTATATATGAT
This sequence comes from Chromis chromis, assembly GCA_900302755.1. Lineage (NCBI taxonomy): Eukaryota > Metazoa > Chordata > Actinopteri > Pomacentridae > Chromis > Chromis chromis. The sequence continues at coordinate 33,834 of OMNN01003329.1, forward strand.
TTGAGTTTACCTGAGTGAGTTAAATATTACTCCTAAAACCTCACAAAATAATATAAACAACAAATTTACCTGACCAAATGAACTAACTGATGGAGAGCCACAAGTCAAATCACATGGCCACTGACCCTTTAACCTCACCCAAGACTCACAGTCTTCAAGGTGTGGATAGTTGTAAAACTGACAGTTGTTAATGGTGGTAAAACTTTCTGAACTCAAGACTGTATTGTAAGTACCTGATAAGGGGTGCTGAAGACCAACTCCTACGTTTAGAGACGGCTGTTCTGGTTTAACATAGACGGCTTCCTACACTCCTCTCTCAAACCATAAAACTGCAGAACCGAGGACACAGTAGTTTAAAACCTGGGTCAGATGTGCTGTATAACATCTGTCCTAAATTGCAGGCTTGGCGGTTTCTTAATTGCAATGTTTCAAACTGCAATTTCAATTTGAAACCGATTAAGTGTTCAGCTTTAACTGCAAGAAATGATTGCTCCCAGCTAGAAATAGTCTGACACATAACCCTGTGCAAAGCAGCAAATTTTTACATCTAAAAATGCTGATATCCAGATTTTTTGATTGAACCAGACAAACCGTTTAAACCAGTTTCCAGTCAGCTAAGCTAAGCTAACTGTTAGCTATAGACTTGTATCCTTTAAACAGTGAAGATCACTGACATGGCATCACAGATGGACAAGGTTTAAATCCGACAACATACATTCCCATTTCTTGTCTCTCTAGGAAGCAAACCAAAGTGACCGTGCACATGCACGCTTGAAAAGATACAGAACCAAAGAAGCAACAAATAAAACGAAAAAAGCCAAGGCAATTGAAGCGAAGATAAATCGAGAGAGAAGCCTGACTGAGCAGTTCAATCTCATCCCCCTGTTCTACTGATCTCCACTTCAGGAAAATGATGTGATCAACTGATTATCTGATTTGTGTTCAACGGCTGAAGAGGAGATAAAAGTCGGCTTTAGTTCTGACAGTGTGATCCACAGAGCAGCCAGAGAGGAGAACTGGAGGTTACGGACTGATATGAAGATGCGCGAGTCTTTAATCTTCATTTATACAGATGGTTCACTGGGATATTTAAAATAGGTTTAGCGGGTTCAGAGACCAATTTCTTAATGAGGATGACTAGAGGAGGGGAAGCAGACAAAAGAGCTCCACAAACCGAAAAATGCTGTCGAGCTCATGTGCAGGAATATTCATTTTTCTGCACAACAAATCTTGATATAAATGCATCATCATCACCTCAGCTGCAGATCAGCTGAGTCGAACACACTGTTAGCTGTGGACCCATTTGATGAATGATTAATTAAAACACTGCTTAATACCCTGGCAGAGTGTTAATTGTGTCTGACCACAGCACATAAAGTTCTCATTTAGAGTTGAAGTCATTAGTAGGTTCAAGACTGAGGGGATGCTACGACAAAAAACAATGCTACTTTTGATCAGGAAGCACTTAAAAATCAATTAGGAGAAGCCGGCGACAAGATGAGTGCATATGTGCATGTCTGCTTAAAGATATACTTTAGCTACAGGCGTCTGAATTTAATTAGGTATTTCGATCTGATGATATAATGCCACAAAGGTTTCAGGATGGAGCCAAAGGAAAAGTGGAAATGCATGTACACTCATAGTTACATAATTGAAGAGAGCTGATTACAGTGAGATCTCATGTGCAGGGAACTTGGTATGAAAGATGTATGTTCCTCGACTCAATCCCGAGGACACAGCTGGCTTGACAAAGTGGTTCCAAGCAACAGTAAACCCAAGACTGCCCGGCTCAGCTGCTGCAAATGTGGTTAATAACAGAGCTGGAAGGACTGAGAATCCTTCGAGCCTTTAGCAATGTTATCTCTGGAATCCATCACTTGGTTCTGTGCAAAGTAGAAAAGGTCAATTTACGGGTGAAATGGATAAAAGGCTACTTTTAAAACAAATTGTGTTCAGAAAGCTGGAATCTCTCGCAGTCGGTCTGGGTGCTTCTTTTATTTGAAGAAGCAAAACATTTCTCAAACAGGCCTGGAAAAAAAAGGAGACAAATAACCATTGTGAGGATGAAAACAACCCCGTCGGTGCTTTGTGTTTACAATATTCAAAGCAATGAGCTGAGGTAAGGTTATATCTTCTCATTTCTATACCTGACTGAAGCTGTGAAGGGCAGACGACATGAGGCAAAAGGCAGGGCTAACACAGACAACCATGCACGTTCGCACTTAAAGCCAATTTAGAATCCTCAAATAACCCAACATGACCATGCAGACACTGGGAGAACATCCACACAGAAAGGCCCTGACCCAGAAAAGCGAACTTAGCTGCTTGCGACACTAATACTGAGAACACTTTTGTTATAGATCAAGAGTCGAGGAAGACGTTGGCTGTTGCAAAGATCACCAGGGCTAACAGACAGTATATAGTGCAGTAAAGGTGACATTTGCTCCGGTTATTTGCTTCCTTTGGCTCGCAGTTCATCCGATAATCACTGCTTGTCGGGCTGCTGCATGAATACTGTCTGTAACTTATGCTGAAAAGGACAGTTAAGGACAAAGCAGAGGGGCACGGCAGGATCATTCGCTGGAGAACACAGTGTTTCAGTGCTTAGGACAGTTTTGCATTAGAGATGGATTCATTTTAACACTTAATTTGGGTCTGAAATGAGCAATTAGCAGAATTAAATGTTCTTTTAATTCATCCACACATATTAATACCCGCAGGGCT
>OMNN01003342.1:0-21561 GCA_900302755.1 Chromis chromis
CTCTGTCAATCAAACTTGTTCCACTGCATCCTGTTGATCCTTGATCAGAATGGGGTCTAGGTAGTTTGGAGGTCAGATCAACATCTTGGGCCATTGTCATGTTCCTCAAGATGTTCCTGATTGTTTGATGTTTTTGCCATGTGGTGGGGTGCATTTTCCTGTGGGGGTAGGCCAGTGACATTTGGGATTGCCGTTTGCATGAGGGAGTGTGCTTGTTCTGGGACAATGCTTATTTGGGTGTCTGAGTCTCATCAACATGGAAGTTAAAATCCAAGGTTTTCCAGCAGAACACCACGTAGTACCAATATGATCAATGTTATTCACTTCACCTGTCAGTGGTCATAATGTTGTGGCTGATCGGTGTGTATATATACAACCTTATCTATAGTCATAGCAACTAATTGGTTTGACTTTTGTGTCTACATCCTACTGAGACTTGTTTTCCAAAAAGCTCTATACTCAATTTTAACTTTACATCAAAATGCTTGTGAATACCTCTCATTCTAAATGATCAGCATATGTTAAAATTCAGGAAGTACATGATAGATTGTTTGGTACTGCCACTAGAGGGCAATAAAGAAGTACACTCTTCTTCTTAGAGCTGTCTGTAAATGTCAAACAGTATGTGATGCCCACATATTGTCTTTTTTTTTTTACAGCTGAACATGGCTAAAGACAGTGAGACGGTGTTGGAGGGGTTCCAAGAGGGCCCGCTGAAATTCTCTCCTACCTACAAGTTTGATGTTGGAACAAATACATACGACACAAGGTTGGTGATGCCAGAGGTGCTTTTATGAATTCTAGGCCACTGACTAGATTCCACAGAGCTCAGTAATACTTAATACACTGTACTCTCTGAAAGGTCCTTAGTAGCCGTAAGCGAGCATGAAAGTCCTCGTTTTTTCCTCAAGATGGTATTTTTTTGTCTCACATTGTCTCTCTGTTTCTGGCATCATCCCAGTGGGAAGAAACGTAAACCAGCTTGGACTGACCGGATCCTGTGGCGCCTGAGAGCCACAGCACCTGCTGGTGCCACTCTGAACGCAGGGAAGCGTGGCTCCATTTCAGGGTTGACCAGCGGGACCAAAGTGACCCAGCACTGCTACCGAAGTCACATGGAGTACCTTGTCAGTGACCACAAACCAGTCTCCTCCATCTTCACCCTGCAGGTGGGACACACTAGGGCACACTATAAAGTTGATTTTGGCTAGTAATTATCAGGGAATATAATACTGACAGTTTCAGCACCAGTTCCCAAATGATATCTAAACATGTCAAACAGCAGCACAAGAAATTTTCCTCAAACAAAAACTCAGCCCTCATTATCATTTAAGCTCACTTTGGAGACCTTACAGCTTTTTAGCATTGAATAAATGTTTGTGGTAAATGTTCTTTATAGTTCCCATACAAGGTGGATGTTCCCCTGGTCACACTCATAGTGGAGGATGAGTGGACCAGCATTGCTGATGCCACAGCTATATTCAAAGTGGCGCCAAACTATGCCCGCAGCTCTTGGGACTGGATCGGACTGTACAAGGTAAGTAATCTTATCTCCACCACACAAAGCAGCATGTAGGATTTGAAGAATCCATGTTAGCACACAATCAGGTAGGTGTAGCATAGCAAATGTCTGTGCATTACCAATTGTAATCAAGCAGTTAGCGATCATGACGTTGCTGCTGCTCCCACAGGTGGGTTTCAAGCACCACAAGGACTATGTGGGATATGTGTGGGCCAAGCAGGAGGAGGCTGATTTTCATCGACAAGAACATCAGGTAACCTGGGTGCGTGAAGAATTCTCTTCAGAGATAATTTCCCTTCACATTTAATAAATGTTTGACTATCTGTTTTCCAGGTAACCTTTACTGAGGAGGAATTGCCCAAAGGCTCAGGGGACTTTATCTTGGGTTACTATAGCAACAACATGAGCACCATTGTGGGTGTAACAGAGCCATTTCAGGTAATCACAACTCACTGCTTTCTTGATGTGAAAACAATGATGTGCTGTTCTGATGTTCCCATCTTCATTTTTATACATTTCCCCTCTATTCCCACTTTGCTGCTTATTTTCTATATTCTACCCCTTTATTTCACTCTTATCCTCTTTCCTCATCTATCCTCAGATCCAGCTTCCCACTACAGCTGCTGGCGTCAGTTCTTCAGACAGCTCTGACTTCAGTTCAGAAGACGACAGCACTGTTGTCCTCATGAAGATGAGGTCTCGCAGTCCGAGTCCACGTAAGGGCAAACACCGCAGCCATCGCAGCGGCAGCCGAAGCGGCAGCCGCAGTCGTAGCGGCAGCCGTTCCGGCAGCCCTGCACAGGCCAAAATGAAGAAGCTCAACATCACTGGAGTCCCTCCATCAAGCATCAAGACAGAGAGTGAATCCACAGGATCCCCAGCAGAGGGCAGCATCAGCCAGCAGTCTGGAGCTGCAGCGAAAGACAAAAACACAGAGGATTCAGGAGTGTGATGCACCATGAAGTCATGCTGTTGCCACAGGTCACATAGCCAACTGTTGTGTCTTTATCATTATCATCCACTCCACTGTATGTTTTCTGTCATGAAAACGTAGAGTTTCTAATGCCATCCTTTTCAGGAATAACCATCTGGTTTGTCCAGGGGTTTACTTTGCCTTGAGTTGTTTTGTTAAGCTGTGCACATTGTATGTTTTTTATTCAGAAACCTTTCACTCTGTCCTTCTATCTTTGTCCGTTCTCAGGTGTGGACAGTACAGGGAGCTGACACCTTGCATTAGGAAACACTCAAGGATTTCTGGTCATGTAGAGTAAAAGAGTGGTTAACACTTTCTAGAAACCATCTTCCCTATTTTTGCAACAGTGGTTTGAACCTCTGTACTGATGTACCTAGCAGTCATGTCAGCAGACTGCATATAAGCTTTTGCAACAAGGTGTGTGACATACTTGACACAGACATTTTGCTTTAGTTGTGGAACAATTTCATTCAAAATCATCCATGAAATCATTGCCAGCTCTGTCAACAATCTCTCACATTATTAGTTTCTGCAAATGGAGATAGCCATGCAATGTGACTTGGCGATATGGTTCTAATCTAGTGGACATTCCCTGCTTTGGAAACTCAGCGCACATCAACACATGATACATAATGTGCAGGGAGCATTTAAAACGATCCACCAATAGGAACAAAGTCCCTCCAGGCTGCATAAAACAGAGCAGAACCAAAGTAGGTGGAGACTGGGATTCAGGGGGCTCAGCCACTCGCCATGGCAGCAGCACAACACATGTCAGCGTGGAGAGTGAATGTGAGCGTAAAGTCCTTTAAATAGACCGCCATACCAGTGCAGTGGGATGTGATGGGTGTGGGAGGCTAGCTGTCAGCTGACCCAGCATAGCTGTCGTGCCAGAACTAGTTGATTAATTGTTGGCCACCTTTTTTGCTGGGCCAACTGCAGTGGTAACAACTACAGCAATACCTGACCCAGCGTCAATTTCTTTTACACACATACCTTGATGTGAGTTAATGAGCCTTATTTCATGGTCACTTATCACAGCAACAGGCTGTTCATTATACAAATGTACCCATAACATAAAAGCCACATACTTGTTTGGATTTGATTTTTAATATCTATTAAAATTACATTTTTTGCATGGTGCTTTCAACATGAAAACCCAAAACATGACACTGTTTCAATCTGGATATCTCATACAAATGTGAGCAGGAACTCTACTATGTAGAGCTGCTACAGGGATTTGTATTATACTGTAGGTAGTATGATACAAAGCTGGCATGTTCCATGACAGTGAAATATCACATCAATAATGTGATATTTCAGATAAATGACATGGTCCTATATAATTGGTTATTTTTCTTATGATTTGACTTTTGCTTTCTCCTTTCAGTTCAGAGTTTTGGTTTTCTTTCTTGCTCAGATCCTCCCTTAATGATCCTGGTGATTAGCTGACAGTGACGATAGTCACAGTAGTTGTGTTGCATTGTTACTGTGTGACCTCTGATGCACCATCTTAGACACTTTGTACTTTTGGGCATAGCATAGGACAGTGTATACTGTTGTGGCTGTAACCTCAGTGTGTATGTCAGTAATTAGTTTTCTGTGTATGTGTTTTTCTGGAAGTGTGCATGTGTGCGTGTTTTGGATGACGTGAGGTGTGTGTGTGTGCGTGTAATGAGCAGTGGCAGTGAATGAAGTGTGACTGCGTTTGCATGGTTTGCTGCTGGACATACTGTACATTCCGGTACTGTGGTTTTTGTGCCGTAAAGTGCTGTTTTTGACTCCTCTTTGTCATAATCGTGGCTGTGAAAATTGTTAGAAAAAAAATGGTAAGGACAGTATAAAAATTTAACTTCGGTGTAAACGTTAGGTGAAGAAATGCAGGGTAGTTATACTTGCATAAATCTGAAATTGTTTGAATCATTTCATAGTGCATTCATGTATTTTCTTGGTTTTGAAATGAAAAATCTACTGGACCTCTGTTTAAAATAAAAGATTGTGGTACTTTAGATAATTTAGATACGTATGTTCGGTACTGCAGTCATGACCAGTGACTATCTATTGTGAAATGTTAATGAAAAAACTGTCTACAGAATGTTATTGTTTTGTAATTATGTGGCTAAAATAGAAGAACATGTATGTAAAGGACAAATATTAAGTATGGTAGAAAATATCAAATAGGAGACAATCTATGCCACAAAGATTATTTTACTTAAATTATGTATTTATTTTCTTATTTAACTGTTAAATGAGCCTGAATTCTGCTGGCCAGTGAGGGAGCATTATTCCAATAGGAATGTCAAAATATATCACAGAATATTGATAATTATTTTCTTTTCTATTAGGAGCTATGATGAGAGATGGTGATTTCTCCTGTTTCCATCTTAATAAATTCAGATATTGCTTTTATTGTGAGAAGTGTAGATTGTTTAGTCTACAGGTGTTTGTATAATTGTGAATGATATTACAAAAAATATAGCAAGCCTGTGAGATATTGATGGGTGGCCTGTTATGAGGATGCTTTATCTCTGTGATATCATCTGATCAGATAAGCAAAGAAGGTTGTTTGAGGGTTGCTTGCTTTGTTCTCCAACCCAAAAACTAGTGCAACACTGTCCAAAGAAATAATATACTCCCTTTCAAAATGTGGTCTGTCTGTTTCTTGCATCTCTTTACCTATATATCAATATATAGCTATATATATCTCTATATATTGTCAATTACAGTATTTTCTTCACTGAAAGGAGAATAAAATGAGGATAGGTAAAGAATCGGACACATTGGCTGAGCTCATAAGGTGCGTTTTACAAAGTAAATGAGGACGATGGCCATGAACAATAAATGCGGTTCTCTTTGACAGCACTGTGTGGGTTGCTAAAACCTTTGCACAAGTAAGTGAATTTCATGTTTCCATTAGACAGTAACTATAAAGGTCATTAGTGCAGCTACGGAACTGTACACTCATTTTTCTTGTTATGTAAAAGAGCTGCTCTTCTTTCAATAACTGCCAGCATTAGAGGAGACCTCCAGTCTATTAATAATCTGACCACCAATCAGCTCTTAGTGATTTGTAATCGTTTACATTGCAAACGAGTGGCTGGTTATTTTAGACATTCCAAATGAATGTGGGCAGCATACACAACAACACATCCTGCAGAAGGCAACAGCAAGTGAATCTTGCATCATGCTTTTGCCCTCTGAAAAGAAAGTGTCCACCCTGCAAATTCATGCTGACTGTACTGCACTGATGCAACACCGGTCAGGCATTGAGTTGTTTAGTTTCTAGTGACACTAAACACCATCAGCCTAATTAACAACAAAGATCAGGGAATGACCTGATTAAAATGATGCAGGATGACAATACACATTAGGTTGTAGTGTGAAATATCCTAAATGAAGCTGAAATGTTTCATTTTGGATATTTAAAAAACCCAGTATGACTGTGTGAAACAGCCACATGTGCATGCAATAGTCCTCATAAGTGAATAGTATTGGCTGTCAGTGTTGCCTCTATTCTTTATCTAAATGATTTCAATAAAAATTGCCCAACCACCACTGTTATAGTTATCTAATCAGCACAGTGACTGCTTTTTGACTTCAGTTGGAGCACGGTGAATGTGTTACAGGTCAGATAAAACGTCAGGACTATGTGCTTTATGATGCAACACCCGGCTTTGATTGAAATTCTGCTGTGTTTGTGAGGTGTACACCTTCACAAATGCCATGTCACAGTGACAAGCAGAGTGTTCGTGTTTACAAAAATTCTTGGAAATGAGATCATTCACTGGCAAAGAATGAAACAACATTCAACAGGACAAGCCAGCTTTGTGAGCCACTGGCTGGAGTCACAAACTTTGTAACTTTATCCCAGCTATGACATGAGCACCAGATTCATTTTGAGGACAAAACACCTAAACCTGAATGTTGCTATGAGTGAATACAGTGTTTCTAAACTTAAAGTAGAAAGATTCTCAGAAACACCTCCAAAAGTTTCAGACTGTTCATCTCCTCAAATAAAACAGCCCAGCTTGGAGCTAAAATCCTGGTCTTCCAGCCCTTGTAGAAACAAAAATTAAACCAATCTGCAGCCCATGAAGGTACAAGATGTTCCCAATTGTAGTTTTTGATTATATTACACAACAGGGCCTAAAGCATGAGAGGGAGATGGGAGCTTTTTGAGTAAAATATAATCAAGTTATGATGAGATATAATATCCTCAGCATCTGCTCTTCTCTCCACTGTCCAGTTTGCGTTTGGCTGCAAATGTCTTTCCAGGTTAATTTGGCTGTCGCCAGGGAAGAACATGTTCTGATGTTCCAATGATAGCTAAAATAAATGCAACTTATCAGATTAATTATATGGGCACTGGTGTATACCAAACTTTAATAATGGTTTCTAGGAAATACTTATCTGGTACACTTAAGCCTAAAGACAGCAGGGATTTTATATAATACACTAAAAAGAGCAATTATATCTTATGGAAAAGGCACAATAACATGTGATATCTGAACTTATAGTAGTTTATTTTAGGTTTAGGGATTAATGTTAAGTTTGAGGTTGTTAAAAATTAGAATTATGTTAGTGATGATAGCACATTTGTGTTGGGGTCTGAAGTGAGGGAATGCAGTACTTATTTAACAAGGCTATGGAATGAAGAAATACAAGAGGTATTGGGTTTGGGGAGTGAAGCAACACTGGGGGAAGTTTACCATTCTAAATTTGCTGTTTTGTTCTCAGAACAACTTTAGGACTGGTAGGGATTCTAACCAGAACATGTAATATAAAATGACAGAACAATGTGTGACTAATTCCATTAAATTGCATTTTTCAATACAATATGCTTTATTGGCATGAATACAGAAAACAAAACTGAAAACAGTACTTATTTAGTGGAATAAATAAAATTAATAAGAAGGGGGGGACAAGAGAATGGCAAAAAAGAAGAAAGAACAGCAGGTATGTGTTTTTGTGTGAGTGCCATATGTATTATAGGCTATACTGAGATAAATGTCATATTCAGTAATGTGTTCTCCTTAGTTTGTGACATGCAATCACATACAGAGCTGCAGGATCTGGTAAAAGCATATGTTGAGATGAACAACACGTTCAGAGTGCCTCGGCGGATTTCTTACAGGTATTCCCATCACACACTCCGTCCGACAATAACACACTTTAGATGTGATAAGGTTTCTCAGATGAAATGTGCTGACCTACGAAGGCTCTAGTGTGACTGTAGCGTTTTGCCACCACGTGGTCGCTGTCAAACACGGCGCTGCATTCTCTGTTACAATGTAGCGCCACCCCCCCTCTGCGGGCTCAGTGGTACGGTCCACCTCCTCGTTACGTCAGCACGTCTAACTCCGCAGGATAAATAGTGGAGCTCTGCGCCATGAGGCTCAGGCTTGAGGATCAATACACAGAGACACTGGGCTCGTCCTCTAGAGGTAGCTGGGAAAACGCCGAGACACTCCAAATAAAAAGAAATACCGAGTTAGCTTTGATACCAGCGTCGTAATATTTTTTAGCACCAGCCGTCAACAATGATGAACGGACAGATGAATGGCTTCCACAACTCCCTCATTGACGAAGACTGCTTCTTGTTCACCTCAGAGTCAGTCGGAGAAGGACACCCCGGTAAGACTCGACACGCCGGCCTTTTTTCTCATCATATTGTCTCATGAAACAAGCTACATTTATAACTGTGAGTTACCCTACCGCCGTGTAAACGTAAAATGTAACTCCAGGTAGAAAAAGCGGCCCAGACACGATTTAAATATGAACGTTACGGCCTTTTCTGCTACTTGAATGGAGCTGGGCCGGTTTCCAGAGCACGCGCCGTTAGCTAGCGTTAGCTAGCAAAACGTATAGTGAATGGATGGAGCAGTGGCGTGTCTGGTCCACCGACAGCAAACCTACCGCAGTGTTCATATCACGCACTCACCGTAGACGTTAATTTAACGTTTTCATCACGTTTTCATGTTTTCTCGTAACGGGATGCATGCATTGTAAGTAATTCTGTGCTCAGAAGTACATCGTGCTACTCTTCCGGTCCTCCTCGATCTACCCGCGCTCCTTTACCCACTACATGTGCAGCTGATGAAATGGCGACTGTTGAGACTCTGAGCCACTCCCACTGAGCACGAACCGAGCCGGTGGTTTACGTTCACTCTGCAGTCCGTTAGTGATGCTGGTGTTTAGTCATATCGTTATTCTTGTTTCTTTCAGACAAGATCTGCGACCAGATCAGTGATGCAGTCCTAGATGCCCATCTAAAGCAGGATCCTGATGCCAAAGTTGCATGTGGTAAGGAAAGAATTACCAGTCAGATATTAATATTTTATCACAGAAAACCCCATGCATTTATTAATTATTTTCTTGCCTCATACAGAGACTGTTGCCAAGACTGGGATGATCCTGTTGGCAGGTGAGGTGACATCCCGCGCCACAGTGGACTACCAGAAAGTTGTTCGTGACACCATCCGCCAAATTGGATATGACGACTCCTCCAAAGGTGCGGCATGTTTGCTTTGTGCTTTTTATTGATTTGTTTGTGGTATGTTTTGGTCTTGATCTGTTGCCGTCTGTCCTCTGCATAGGCTTTGACTTTAAGACCTGCAATGTTCTTGTGGCCTTGGAGCAGCAGTCTCCTGACATTGCTCAGGGTGTTCATGTTGACCGCAATGAGGAGGACATTGGAGCTGGGGACCAGGTCAGTTGTGGCTGTCGATGTTTTGGTCTGCCCCGATTATAAATTGCTGACTGTGTTGACCTTGAATGCATTTTAAATACTAAGTAATTGTCTTTTGCTTTGCAGGGATTGATGTTTGGATATGCCACTGATGAGACTGAGGAAAGCATGCCTCTCACCATTGTCCTTGCCCACAAGCTAAATGCCAAGATGGCTGAATTGCGACGCAATGGCACCCTTCCATGGCTTCGACCAGACTCAAAGACACAGGTAGGATGTTCTTCTTTTTTTCTTATTATAAACCAGATGGCCACTGAGTTGCCCCTTACTTACTTACAGTTATTAAATGCTTTAAATTCTGTGTTTTTGGTAGTGGCATTTAACTAATTTCTATTTTCACCTCTTTGCAGGTTACTGTGCAGTACCGCCAGGACCGTGGTGCCATGCTCCCCGTGCGCGTGCACACAATTGTCATATCTGTTCAGCACGATGAGGATATTTGCCTGGAGGAGATGAGAGATGCTCTGAAGGAGAAAGTCATCAAGACTGTTGTTCCCTGCATCTACTTGGATGATGACACCATCTATCACCTGCAGCCCAGTGGGCGGTTTGTCATCGGCGGCCCACAGGTAAATGTCAGAGGGTGTGGTTTTTAGGAACTACTTAGCCTTTCAGGTGCTTACATAGGTAACCTCTCTTCTACCTTTTTACAGGGAGATGCTGGCCTCACTGGACGTAAAATCATTGTAGACACGTACGGAGGCTGGGGAGCCCACGGTGGTGGAGCATTCTCTGGGAAGGATTACACAAAGGTGGACCGCTCTGCCGCTTATGCTGCACGCTGGGTGGCCAAGTCTCTGGTGAAAGCTGAGCTCTGCAGGAGGGTGCTGGTCCAGGTGAGTTTTGTCAAACCACCAGTTTTCATTTAGAGAGAGGAGCTGCAAGAGGTTCCTACCTGAAGTTTTTTTTTGTGTTTTTTATGCTTGATATAATACATCAATGTGTGCTATATTAGGTGTCCTATGCCATTGGAGTTGCCCATCCCCTCTCCATTTCTATCTTCCACTATGGGACCTCCCACAAGAGTGAGAGGGAGCTGCTTGACATTGTGAAGAAGAACTTTGATCTCCGTCCTGGAGTCATTGTCAGGTAATGTATATCCTCAGAAGCCCACTGCTACTCAATCATAGCAGCTCCTGGCTCCTTCATGTTTCCTTTGCCTTAGTGTTATCTTTATTCAGTTGCCCTGCCCAGGATTTCATTAATTTAATCTATTAATTGTGAAACTACAGAATAATTTCAGTTTGCCACAGCTGGCATCTTTTTTAAATTTTATTTATTTATTTTTTTTACCTCTGTTATCAAAAATTTAGTCCCTTATCTCTTTCTACTTAATTACATAGTGCAGTAGGTTGCACGTGGGGGCATTAGTGGGGCAAAAGTCTCATTTACTGGGGCAAATGTGATTGATATCTGGTGTAGTAAAGCCACATAGCTCAGTTAGATAACTGCTGCTTTGTAAATTGGATAAGTGTGGTTTCCATCTGCAAGCTGCAGTGTCCTGTTTGGTTGGCAGGGTAAGTGTCGAAGCTTCACGTTTTCCTCCTTTTCAGCCAGTTTAACTTTTTTTTTTGTGACTCTCGACACTCCCCACCGGCTAATTGTGGGCCTTATGCCTGTGTGAGTATGATTGTGTGGATCTGAGGTTGCTCATTGTGACTGCTGCTAAATATGTTGATTATGTATTCCAGGGAGCTGGATCTGAAGAAACCCTTGTATCAGAGGACAGCAGCCTATGGCCACTTTGGCCGAGACTCCTTCCCATGGGAGGTGCCCAAAAAACTCAAATACTAAACCTGTTAAGCTTTTCCCCCAGGCTTGTTGGTGTATACTACAGAGAAGCCTCCAAGGTTCCGGGGTGAAATGCACTTATCTCTCACATAGTAATGGTATCATTTAACACATGACTCCCTTCCTCGCTCCACACCTCCCTTTGTCTTGTTACTGTTTTCTACTGGTTGCAGTATCGTGCTGGGTCCTAGGAGGCATACCTCTGAACCTTGATGTTTTAAAGAATTGGATGAGTTCCATGAACTCATGCACTGTTGAAGTTCATGTTCTCCCATGTCTTGAAGTCCCCCTGCTTCTTGTTGTGATAGACACTGAGTAGCTGCGTTCCGTTGTTCTCCTCTTGGCATTCCACACGTCAGTATCGTCAGTCTTCTATTCAATGTCATGGCGGTAGCATATTAGGCAATATGCGATACCCCTCTTAATTTACTGGTGCTACTGACATAAGGAGTCTGCATGACATCAAAATTTATTCAAGTCATTTATAAGCATCATTTGATAGTCGGAGTGTCCTCTGATCTAGCACAGTCCCCCCCCAAAAAAAGTTTAGTTTTTTTCTTAACATTCCTCCTTTGTCAGTCTGGTATACTTATTCCTTGACCCAGTGTATTTATCCTTTTTGTTAGCTTGACTTTATCCCCTCTTCTTTGTGGAGGATGCTAGAATGGCACAATTAAAATTCAAGGGTTGTTGCTGTTTTCACTAAAAATGCTATGCATTGCAGGCTAAGGGGCAAGCCAAATCCTAATTATTCAAGCTCTCCAATGAGCTTAAGGCCTCTGATGCCCCTACAGACCTTTGCTGTTTTCTGACGTAATACAGAAAAGTCAGAAGCTGCTATGTCACTGCTCTGGTCTGCAGAGGTATTGGTTATACTTGATGGCGATAGGGAAAATTTCAATTGTTTATGCATTGAAAATCAATTTTAAATTAGTCCTTTTTAAATGTAGTTACACTTGCTTTTTTATGGTTTGAAGTGACTAAAGGCCCTTTCGCTCCTTAAGTTTATTGATGGCAGGTGTAGCTACAGAGAAACCTGAGTCCCATCTTTATTCTTAATGGGGTGTGTTCTTGCCACAGAGTCTTATTGGCTAGAAATCAAACCTCAACACTATTTATTTGTTCTCTGAAACTCAGCGTGGATACAGAGAAGCTGACGTTTCAGAAGGCAGCTTTAATCAAAATTGCTTATTGAATCTTGGATTCCGTTTGACTTGATCATTTCAGTGTTTGGCTTGAGGCTCCAGAGTGTTGTACAGAAAAGCTTTGGTCCGCCTCAACAGCAGTGTCACTGGCTACTGTAAATGACTCTTTTAAAATGTTTTTTATTTTTGGACTGCAGATCTTATTTTTTTAGGTGGGTTAGTTTTGAAACCCCATTTAAAATGTTGGGTGCAATTCTTTGGCTCTTGCCTATCCTCATTAATGCGATGGCAACATTTGGTTGGTGTAGTACAGAGAAACCAGCCTTGTTTACATAGCCATCCCATGTGAGGGATAGATTCAAGTTTAGGTTTTGTTCCCTTTTACCACTCGGAGGTCATCCCGTTGGTTACAGTAAGTGTAAGAGTGCCTTTTCTATTTCCTCTACTCCCCTATTTGCTTTTCTCCCTTCCCACCAACATGCGTTCAACTTCCAGAGGAACAAGTAGCTCATACTGTAATATGCTTCATGTCTAGACTGGGTAGTTTCCTTATGCTCTGTAATAAAAGACTACTCCTTTGAAATGTATTTGTCTCATTACTTTTCTTACATATTCATTGTACATACAGCAGAATGTTATGTGTTTGTGATGCTTGATTTACAGGGGTGCAGAATCCTGGTCCTTGAAAGTAAAAATCCTGCATGTTTTAGATGTGTCCCTCTTCCAACACACCTGATTCAAATGGTCAGGATCGTTATCGGGCTTCTGCAGAGCTTGATGATGAGATGATCATTTG
This sequence comes from Chromis chromis, assembly GCA_900302755.1. Classification (NCBI taxonomy): domain Eukaryota; kingdom Metazoa; phylum Chordata; class Actinopteri; family Pomacentridae; genus Chromis; species Chromis chromis. Next base: position 12,973 of record OMNN01003342.1, read on the forward strand.
AATCAGGTGTGTTGGAAGAGGGAAACATCTAAAACATGCAGGATTTTTACTTTCGAGGACTAGAATTCTCCACCCCTGATGATTTAACAGTCCTCCCAATCAGGGACACAAAATTGCTGTACTGCTAGTACCCCTTATTCTGATAAAGCTTTCAAAAGTCAAAGCAGTGCTCGATGCTTGCACCAGCCTGTATTGCTGTAAATATAATGAAATTGACAGTAGACCCTGTCAGACATTTTGATATCGCACAGTAAAAAAAAAAAAAAAAAGTTATCGTTATACAATTCAATACAACAGATTAACTGGAACCTAAAAAGGTCTATGAATGGATTAAATGCAAGTTGTGTTAATCAGGTTCACCTTTAGCATAGTGACTGAAAAATGGGGCATCAACACATTTGTGTTTTAAGACAATTATCTCCACTGGAATGAGTGGCATGTTGCTTGACAACCATGTTTTATGAAAACTGTCTGCTTGTTTTCTGGTATGCAAGCAAAATTGTTGGGTATTTGAAAAGCTTTTAAACATTAATTTGAAGGCATAATGTTAGTGTATGATGAGATTTCCATCAACATTGATGTGCAAATGGCACCAGTGAATGCTCATGGCCCACAAGAGTTTGTCAACATTATAATGGCTGTTTTTATATACACTAAAACGGGGACAATAGCAGGCGGATGCAACAGTGTCTTGAGAATCTGTTTACTGTTTGGTTAAGTTTGGTTTCCAAAATGAATGGTTAGCTGATCACTAAAAGTGGACACAACCACAATGCTATGTTTAAAAGAGTGTGATTATATTTGCAGCCAACATGCATTACATTTTGGTCTATGATTTAAATGACCTGAAGCCTTAAAAGTCCTCAGACAGACTGGACTTTTGCATTTTTTCTGCTGTGTCACTGCTGAGGCCTCAGTTTGACTAACAGAAGGAAACGGCTAGAAGGAGGTTTCAGGGTTGTAGAAAGGTCAAGCATCTTACATGTTTCCACTGGACCTGGTCCAGCACTGAGCAGCGCTTGCGGCAGAGTTGGACCCCAAGCCAACCTCTGTCTAGATGGCCCTGACAGCTGCCTGTAATGAAAAAGTCAGTGTACTTTTAGTGTGATAGGTATAATGGAAGTTAACAGCACGCCCAGCTGACTCAGCTTTTGAGGCAGGAATTCATTGGAAGTCTTGTATTGTGAAATTTCAAAATTTAGGAATTTCCTCGGTGACAACAAATTATTACGAATTATCTGTTGACATCATTATGACTGAGGGCCAGTTGAGCTTTTGTGAGATATTGTTAAACACATCTGACTGTCATGAGCCCCTGCATTATAATTCATGTCATGTGGACACATCAATTTTTATTTATTTTTTGCTTCTATGAAAACATTTACCATGTCATTGACCTGATCAACACCAATAGCCCCTTTAGTTCAACTTCCACCCTCTAAGGTGGGACAGTGCCAAGATGCAGCCTCCACTTAATGATTCAGACTTGACTGGAACTACTTGCATAAAGGGTGGAGCTCTTTACTGTTCCTTGTGTAGCAAGTGTCTATTGCTTGCATTTTTATCGAACCATTGTATGTCAGTGATGCACAATAAAGGCCAAAGACAACATGCCACTGCATGTTGTTTCAGATGGAGCTGTAGATTGTAGAAAAGAAAGGCTGACTTTATTTGTGAATAGCCAAAAACTGGGATGAAATTTGTAATTAAAAAAAGTCTTTGTTGAGCTCTTTATTCAATATAAGATATTCCTGTCTTTGAAAATGGAATTCCAACATTCAGACCATTCGTGTTAATGTCAGGTCAAAAACGGCTCGATTGCTGACTAGACTTTATCTAACAGTAGAATTCACATGTGACAAAGTAACCCTTGACTTGATAGCAGAGTTTAGACACAACATAGAAATGCTGAGATAGTGTGACCTCTCACAAACCTGCAGCCAGCACATTTGTTACTTTGACACATTAGCATTGTAACTGAAGCGATCAGCGATCTTGGAAACCTTGGTCTTGGTGTAACAAAACAATGCAAGCCAAGGGTAAGGTGTGATAAACCAGTTTATCAAGTTAGATAGTGAATTAAGAATATATAACACAGGAGCTTAGTTGGTAAAAGATTTGAGAACATGCAAGTATTTAAGATCCGAAGCTCAGAAAGACCTTCAGTGATCTGCTGGAGTCTCATCAAACATGTATTGGTAAAGAAAATTTCAGACACATGAAGACATACACAAAACGTTGCCCGAAGGTGATACCATCAGCAGCATATTCATGGACCTAAATACCTGGAATCAGAAATAGGACGAAAGTGTGCGCAACCCATGTACTATCACTTAAACATCAAATGATTCCAAATTGTTTCACCTTACAATTATTGCATTACTTCTACATTTAACAGTAGGGTACTTGCTCTTCTGTAAAACTACATCTAACAGTTGATATTTACTATATTAAAAAATACAATAAGAAGGTCAATGCAACAAAAGTCAGTACACTTTCCATTACTGAGATTCTTTATTTTTTCACCTTTGTGCTTCACTGTTGGGACCTGCCATGCAATGTCTGAGCTGCCATAGGAAACTCCAATTTCCACTGATAACCCCTGTGACAAGTCTATTTTCCAGAGCTGGAATATGCAAGTAGCACTATGCCAGTGGTGTTATTTTAGGAAGACGTCCATTGTAACTCTGATTAGTGGTACTATGGTTCGTTCTACACCTCATGACTACTGCAACAACTGTGATTCAACTGGTTTTAGATGGTCACTGATCTTCCTGTATCCTGTTTCATCTTTCTGTAAGACTTACAATCAGATCCTCTGGCAATTCTTTTTGCATGTTGTCTGAGATACAAAAATAAGAAAGTTCTGGTGTAAACAGGTAATTTTTATATCTCTTTTCATGCAGTTAGGCTATCTGGAAATTATTAGGTGTATCCAAATCTGTTTTAGTGATCACAGGTTTTTTAACTTATGATGCAAGGAGTTTCTACTTTAGGGCCCACGTTTTCAATATAGTCTTTCGAAAGTATTTGTTTTTGATTGTTCAAAAGAGATAATACTCTACTTGTCAACTTAGAAATAATGCAGTTCTTCTAAGGTGCGTATGGGATCTTGTGACATTTAAGTGATATTGCACACTCACTTACTCACTTCTGCTCTATATTGTAAATGCATTAACTCATAACATATCTCAACACTATACATTAAGTTTGCTTTTGTGCTTTATCCCCTGCACCTTTTTTTTATTCCAAAGAAACCTTTGTTTTACTCGTGAATCACCACTTGCCAGCAGAGGAGAGTGATGAACAGTTCATGACAGATGTAATCTTTTGATCTGGCTGCACCGAAAGAACAATAAGGATATTATATAATTTTTTCAGCTGCATTCTTCTACATTATTCACTAATCAAACTGTCACCAAATTATTTTCACTACTAATAAAATACATTTTATTTTATTTTAATAAATACACTAACAATTTAAAGGACTGTGTAACATTATGATACAACAAATGCATTCAAGTATACAAAGGTAAATAAAATATAAATGTAATTAAATAATACAAATAGTGAAGAAAGTCTCATTTGAAGCAATGGCACTGCCAAAAGCTGAATTCACTGTTGAAAGGAACATATAATGATACCTATATGGTACTAATACAGAGATTGGACAGCATAAAGACTGAAAGATCCTCCTAAGTTTATCTGTAGAGCTAAAGAACAATATAAACAACGACTTGTCTAATCTACGAGTTGTTTCAAAGAAGGACGTGTAAAATTGCACTCTGCCCTGGTTGCAAGGCCACAAAGGCCGCAAGGTCAGAACAACAGCTGTGGATCTAGGTCTGTGAGCAAGTTGTTTGTAAATGATGTTTGTTCATTTACATAGTGAGCACGAGTTTGAATCATTATCTCTGAGCCCAGGAACAAATTTGGGAAAATGTTTATTCATTCATTTACTGTCCTACAATTGAATCTGTCATTCAGATTGTGTTAAATTTTAAAATGCATTGATTGAGCTGATTGTTCTGGGACTCTGGGACATTTGTTCTTTTTTAGGCTAAATGCTCTGCTCCTTTGCGAGCCAATAAATAAAATGTTCTTTTCCAATTAAAACTTCAAAAGAGTCAAGGATTCATGGCGTCCTCGTGGACACTGATTGAAATTTAAGCCAAATTGCCTCAGTGATTAGCTGAATACTTTCTACTGTCCAACAAATGTGACAGGAACAGTAGACCTTTTTCACAGCAGCCATTTTGATGTGAAATAGGAGAAGGTCTCTGTTCCATGTAGGTACTGTCAAAATGTCAAAATGGTTGCTGTAAAAAAAAAAAAGAAGGCCTAGAGGCGTAATGTGTAAAAGCAGAGGCTGACCTGTGGACTGGTTCACTTAAATAAGCCCAAAAATGAAGCCCTAAAGCAAATTGTAAATACCACTGCTTAATGAAGAGGGACATTTTATAGCCTAATCCTAAGATTAGTATCTGGGCATATCTTCATATGGAAATGCTGTTGTTCCACCTTGACTCAGAGTTGTTTACCATAACAAACTATCACATGATTGATGACGCATATCCACAATAAAGTAACACCTGTTATTAAAGTTGCGCAAGACAGTGTGTCTTAACAGTAACAAAAACATTTGTAATGCTTGTACAGTTGATAATCTTTACACAACATCTGACAGGTAATGCAAACACAGGACAGGATTAGCTAATTACAGGAGAACAGAAAGGCAATATTGACACAGCCTTGAACGGATATGAGCTACTGATGTATTCTTATTTGTACTGGTGGTATTGTGGGTTTGACCAAATGGAGAAAAAAAACACTTATTCTGAGGTTTTCACACCTGACTTTAGAAATAGTTCAAACACCCAGACAAGTTTGGGCAATGCACCCTAGTCAGCGCCTTGAAGGGTTCACAGGAGGCAACTGTTATGTTAAATAAAACACTCACCTAATGCAGCTTTCAGCAAATGAATAGAAATAAATTCTATTTTGTGAACTTATATTAGTCTTTTTTAAAGTTCACAACATAACAAAATGGTTTCATATTTTTTAAAAAGGGACCACGTTGCATTTACTTCTATTTATTTTCCAAACCAAAAGATCCCAAAACCTTTGTACGCAAGGGAAATTGCAAATATAAAGGAAGAGTAAAGTTAAAGTAAACAATATATTGTAATCCCAACAGAATCTCTGATTTCTTTTGTTCCTGTTTCTCAAAATTGCTTCTAGCTTTAATATGATTTGTCTGACCAAAACCCATTTGGATATTTTAGCATTTAATTTCTGGAGTCCATTCAGTGCTGAATGGCTAATCCAGTGCACTGTTTGGCTATAATTAGCTTTGTTACTGTGTCACATGAATGTTGCCAGCTTTGTGAAGCCCTGAGTGTGTTTTATAGTTTGCAAATTTAAGCATCTAGAGTTTTATTGTTATGAAAAAAGACTTGGGAACATGCCTATCATGACAACACCAAAGAGTTGACACATGCATGCGTATGATGGTCAGAGTGTTGTTGAGGTTGGATTTCAAACCTCCATGAGGACCTGTCTCTGCACTATTTCCCAATGAACCTTGATGAATCTTTAAAAACTGTAGAACTATTATACCATTAAGATGCCACACTAGCTTCTAGAAACCTCTCCTTTGTGGCCTTCTGTGACCTCAGATAACTTCTGGATGTACCTCTTAACTCTGAAATGGAGCCGTGTTCCTCCCTACAGTTACAGTATATCAAGCTATGAATAGCATTCATAGTCAAATGATACCATCAAAGCCTCGATCCTGATTGCAGCTTAACCACAGCAGCTGTGTGTCTCCACTACCACCATGGTTCAGCCAAACATCTATATTTAACCGATTGTTGGCGCTTTGGGGGAGGGGGAGGGGGGTTACACATCCATAGCCTTGAATGGGCAAGATCACTTCCTACTGCAACGGTACTGCAGCACAGGCTCAGGCTGTTGCAGTTGAAATGCACTGGGTTGTAATAAAGGTCTGGGAAATTGTTCCTCGAGAGCTTTGCATTACAAACACACACACACATACTAAGCTGGATTTAGAAGCAGCCATGTGCTGATACAGCTTCAAATTTTCACCGGTGATCAGCACGAGTGTTGCACTGCTGCAGTATTATGGAGGGATGTCAGGAAATGAAGCTTTTCGTGGCACTCAGGTGAGGTATTATCTGTCGATCAGTAACAAGAAAGAACACCAAATTCTTCCCACAACAGAGAGCTCAGACCACCTGTGCTCAACTCACACATGAGCCCAAACAAACCACTACAGCAACCAAACACAATATGATGCCGAGGCCAAATGTTTTTAAGATAAAGTCTCATTGTGCCTTTAATTTTCCCACAGCAGGCGCAGTAGTCATGGTGAGAAGGGCAGGAAGCCGGTCAGCTATTTAGTTGAGGTCAGTGGGATTTAGCGTAAGGATTAGGTGACAGCTGATGCAATATTTGTAGGAGGTTGCTCTTACTGTACTTTTTCAGGCAACTGAAATCAAAACCACCCCTTCCTCCTTTAGCTGTTTGCACCTGATAACTTCCACCATTTCACTGCACTGATTTAGATTTATAGAATTCATAGATTTACATGGAATTCAAGGGCCGTATATCCACCACATAAATAAACGCATGGTTGCAAGGCCAAATCAAACCTTTTAGGCTGTAAACATGATTTTAATGGGTTGGGTTGACACAATAATGTTGGTAATTGCATCAACTTAATAATGTGTACAATTCAAACCTGAAATTTCCTCCTTAGGTGATTTATAATTAAATTCAAGTTGATGAAACTTAATGCAATTGGCTTGAGAACTTCACTTCCAGCATGAGTTTAGGATTAAGATTAGATAGATAGATATTTGTCATAACTTAAAAGGGACTGATGCAAACTGGTGATTTTTTTGTTTTACTTTATACATTGGGTGCAAAGAGTATGAGGATTGGTTTGACTGTTTCTTTTTAGAGTTTTTCACTGGACACATTATTTTTTTCTGGGGAAAATATGAACTTGTTAAGTATTTTCATGCCGTTTTTGTGAGTTTCTTGACACTGCAGGCTTTTGTATCATGTGATTTGTTTGTGTAGAATAACACACCTTATCTCACATTGACGGTTACAAAGGTGCAGCCGATTACACTTTGAAATGTGCTGTGTCACAGTCGGCTCCACTGTTACGCAATTGTGTTTTCAGGGTTGTGGTTCTCCCCTAAACTCATCCTATTTGATATTAAAGCAGCATTAAACTCAGTATGTCACCGTGTCCAACCCAGTCTAAAGTCCACACAATGTTATGTAACAGCCTCACTGAGATGCTTCATTCAACTGAACAAAGAAGCACTTACAAAAAAAAGGGTAGCTATTAAAGTATTTTTTGTTTGTTCAGTTATATTAACAATAAGTAAAACATTAGAGAGAATTCAAAAGACAAGGTGAGATGGTGCAGGCAGCCTATAGACTCACTATTTTAGTCGGCATGAACAAATAAGAGAGAATGAAACAGTGTAAATATACAATTTTAGAATAGCTGCAGATACCGTGCACTGTTGTGTTTGCAATATTTGAAAAAAATAAGTTTTGTAGCTCAGTAATTAAATCAAAACCAACGATGTGATGTGTTCCATGGATGGTGGGAAGCTGTTGATGAAGAAAAGAATTGCTAGAGGCCCTTAAAGGGTTAGATGAGGGAACTGGTTCAATTTGAACATCTACTATAAATGATAAGATGGTTTTAATTCAAACCTACAGCTTGTTGTTTGAGGTGGCGCCGCAGTTATCTCGATCATGATATTACAGCAGGCTGGAAATCCTAACGGCGCAGTATAATCACAGTGATTATGTTATATAGCCTGATACACGTGATATGTAAGATATGAGGTAATATTCGAGTATTACCAAATACCTGCCTGTCACAGACAGCGCTTCACTTAACTGCACATTTTCATGCTTTCCAAACATTCAGTGGGTGTTTCCAGGTGGTGAATTACAGAAGTTTATTCATTGTAAAATGATCAGAGGGAAGGTGTGAAAGTGTGAGTTGGGATTGGGTCATTTTCAGCCAATTGAGAAATCCTGAAACTGGAGATGGTCTGGCGAGCAGCGGAGTAGAAGACATGTGAATATCTCGAGTCACATGCTGACTTGGAAATGAAAGGGAGCCGGAGGAAGCCGTTGGCAATCTGAAGGGGAGTGTCTGGGCTCCACCAATAGCCTCGCGGAGCCCACTCCTCCTTGACAAGGCTTTACATAACACTGTGGAGACTTGGCCCGCCATGTGGTCGCAGGATGAAGTTTGCATATTTTCATGCATTAATGAAAACAATGAGCTAATCTCCTACTATGGTGCGGATCAGCAGCTTGTCTGTCCCAATGTCAAATCAACGTTGTTTTTTTCCACGGCCAGGGGTGGAACTTTCTGTCTCCTCTTTTCATGCATAGGGAAACATTTGGCTGTAATTTATGTCTTTGATGGGACACATTTAACCTGTATGCTGCCACTGGTCATTTAAGTTTTAAGTAGAGTGATGCTTTTTTAAAGAACGCTGTTTGTGATCCACAGCTAGACATCCC
>OMNN01003344.1:8981-47302 GCA_900302755.1 Chromis chromis
GGTCAACCGGGAGGAGACAGCCGCCCCTGAAGAACCAGAACCACGGCCAGAGGCACAGCAGAGCCCCGGGGACGGTAACAACGAGGCTAACACGTTAAAGGAAGCCAAGGAGGAACCGGGAGAGGACAGCCGGTGTTCGGGGATGGACTGCGAAAAGAGCAAAAGTGTTTGTGAAGATGGTGAGAAACCCAGCGGAGGAGGAGGAGGGGAGCTGGGAGACAAGAGGCGACCGAGTGTGGAGATCTCATCCTCGGATGGTGAACCGTTGAGCCGGATGGACTCTGAGGACAGGTTGGTCTGCCAGTCTGGTCCAGGTTTGGGGATGATGTTGTTGCAGTAGGTATCGACGGTGGTAGCCCTCCGGTCTCATCTATTAAGTGGAGCAGGATGACGATTCATTTGAATGAGTTTTTGCTTTTAATTGTTCAAACTGTCATCAAACTAAAACCAAAATTGCAACCATCCCACCTTTTGCTTATTGACTAGTTGCATTACAGTTCAGAAATGTTTCAAGATACATAAAATACTCCAGCAATGTCTGAGCGCATATTAAAAAACTAACCACATCTACTGCTAGATGCAAGATTTTAAGCACATGCAATGTGTGCAGTTGTCCCACCACACTTGTGTAAGTTGCATTTTGGTCCAGGAATGGCTTTAAAGCTACCTGTTATACCTCAAAGTCACTGTATACTTAACCATGAAGGCTTAAACTCAGATTTAAAGTGAGTACAAAGAGTCGTTCCACTGTTCGCAGCTTGATGGAAAACAACTTTTTACTTTATTCGGTGCAGTGAAAGTCTAGCAAGATGCATTTTCAAGTGGAGTCTGGCGTTAAAGCTGTGGCTTAAGACTTGAATTAGAAATAGTCACACTTATTTGTTGAATGAGCGGTGAGTAAACTGCTGACCATAATGTTAACAGCACTCTAACTTTGCTAGGAGCATTGAATACTACAATCATATAATTGATTTGGAGTGAGTCAAAGTGGCATGCATGGAAAATCAGTTGCAGCCGAGAGGCTTTCACGCACAGCGACTATGTAATGTGGCAAGTAATATCTGCACCTGTTCTTCGTGGCTGTGCAAATCCTTCTCTATCTGCGTTTTATAACTGTGAAACTATATCCCTCCCCTCTCTCTTTCACTAACCGCCCTTTCCTCTCCTCTCTTCTCAGTATCAGCAGTACCCTGATGGAGATGGAGAGCACAGTGTCCAGCGGGCGCTCCACCCCTGCCATGATGAACGGACAGAGCAGTGCCAGCTCCTCCGGGGCCAAGACACTGGCTTACCCCTGTTGCTGGGACCTCTGTCCACAGTGCTTCAACTCTAGTCCCGATCTGGCAGAGCATATCAGGGGAATTCATGTGGACGGGCAGAGAGGAGGGGTCAGTAGACTTAAGAAATTTGGACGACCTTCATGTTGATCCTCTTTATTCTGTCTGACTGGTCGCCTCGAATCCTAGTGTCCCTTTTTAGTGTAGCTGAACGTTGCTCATGCAGACAGCAAAGTCAAAGGAGGACAGTTTGCTGCAACTGGACTGCATGCAATGTTTGTTTATGAAAGTTGCACTGGGAGGAAATCTAGAAAAGGCCAAAACAACACCTCCTCTCCTTTTGCGACTCCTTTCCAGAAAAGCACTGGTGTATGCATGTGCTTCATCTATGCATGCAACACTAACTTAGTAATGTTACTCTGTACAGTAACCTGTACAGGAGGCCTTCTAGTCATTCATTCAGTCATCCAGATTGTGATCCCAGTGCCATTATACAACAGCAATTCTATAAAAATGAACATCCTGTTTTCTTTGTAATCTTGTGTCATTTAAAAATGAATTAAAGGCCCACAAGATAACAAGATTAACATCCTGTTTTCTCTGTAATCTTGTGGGCCTTTAATTCCTTTTTAAATGACACCAGCGACACCAGTCATGAAGTTCTCTACATCTCTGAAAAGCTACTGACTGCATATATTGCCTGACATTCTTTCAGACTCTCTTTTCCAGTAGTGCGTCTTTCTGTTTTGTTTTTAATTGCTATGTAGTGTTGGCAGTTGTTGCCATTGCTGGAAGAGCAACTTTTCCTGCAGGGTTTTCTGTCGCTGAATCAGGCTTTCCTCCATCTGAAGGGACGTGCATGCATGTCTGCATTTGTGCAACGGCCAATAAGAAGAATAACCCATTCTTAAAGAACCTGTGTTTGTTTTTAGCCAAGAGGAGGTGCACAAGTCTCAGACCACTTGAATTACATGCTGAAAGATTAATGTTGAATTTTGCACAGTGACACCCAAAAAATACTGCCTAATACAGCTTTAGAGTTGCTTCAACTGAATATACAGTACGTCGTTATTAGTGGAACCACTTTAGATTCTTAAAATGCTGAAAACCTGCTGTCAGACACGAAAGCTGTCTGAATGGCTGGATACAGCTCAAGTGGTACAGTTACCAATAGAGGTAAAATAAGAGAATAAAAAATAAGACGTTTTTTATGAACCTACAATGTCATTTTTGTTCATTTCTACATAGAGCTTTCCAGCCAGTATGCTGCAAGTATGTCAAAATATATTAAAAATTTAGTTGTTAAGCATAAACATTTGAATGCAGCAGTGACACATTTTAATGCTGCCTCTATAACAATACGTTTTTTGCTTTAAATTAAAATGTGTCATAATGCACAGTCAATGCACGGTGTTACAAAATGAATCCGCTATAACAGCCATATGTTTGGATTTTCTTTTCTTTCTTGACACATGCTAAAAATCATTCAAGACAGATACAAGAGATTTTAGAAGTCACTCCAACATCTTCTGCCTGTAGTCTGCAGACTACAGAGAAATCAAAGTTAGGACTAGGCAAGTTTACATATAATTTGAGAATTCTTTCTGTCTAAGGTCAGTATTATACTTTACATATCTGCAACTATGCGAGGGTCCCCTAGGGTACCAGCAATGTCGATTTTGCCATCTGCCCAAATTCGCAAGAGCCCACATGGACCCCTCTGCAGACCTCTACATCAGCTCAAAATTTGTGTCCATGCAGCCACTATGCTAAAAAGGCAGTAGTGTGCTGTGATGTTGATTTATGAACTTAACCTCCAAGTGGACTAGAAAGTAGTTTAATAACATCAACTATGCATCTGTGGTGTCCAGCTGTCTGTGTGTACGTCTGCAAGGGAGTGTAATCTCAGCTTAACAGTCTTTACCCAAACTATCTTGGCACTTAATCTGTTTTTTCAATGTTGTCTCTCTTTCTCTTACTTTGTTTACTTTGCCTTTTGTTTATAATCCTTTTTTCCTTTCTCTGTGTCTTTCTCTCTGTGTTCCTCAGGTATTTGTGTGTCTGTGGAAGGGCTGTAAGGTGTATAACACACCGTCCACCAGTCAGAGTTGGCTCCAGAGACACATGCTCACCCACAGTGGAGATAAACCCTTCAAGGTAAAACCAAGATGTTAAAAAATGATGTACATTTCCTGCTCAGTCAGTTCCTTCTCTTATGACCCTCCTCCGTTGTTAATATAGGTAATGTGTACAGTATCAACGTCTACATCTACCATGTTTTTCTTGTTTCCACTTCTCTGCTGTAGTGTGTAGTTGGTGGCTGCAATGCCAGCTTTGCTTCCCAAGGAGGCCTGGCTCGCCATGTTCCCAGTCACTTTAGCCAGCAGAGCTCCTCTAAAATGTCCAGTCAGGCCAAACTCAAGGAAGAGTCACCCTCCAAGGCTGGCCTCAATAAGAGGAAGAAACTCAAGAACAAACGCAGGTGCTCCCTACGTACGTACCTAACAGGCACACAAACTAACCCATTATCAGAATGTCTCTCATTGTGATTTCCCCCCTTTTCTTTGTTGATAAGGATTACAGCCTGAGCATATTTTGAGGTAGTGATGTGCTTTTTGTGCTCAAACAAATATTTTCAGCTTCCAACCTCCCACATCTCTTTGTCGGAGAAGTGAGAGCTGGACCACACAAACGCTTACACCCACACAAACAGCAACATAAGCTTGAACCAGCTAGACACACAGATTCTCCCCATGGTAATGCTCTGCATTTCAGAAGATAACTTTTCACTCCATTTGTATAGTTTCTCTCAGCTGATGCATCTGTGATCAGGCAGGTACTGATAGTGAGCTGCCTGGTGGTAGGTTTTTACCTCAGGTGGCCAGTGTATACATGATGCATACCCAGCTTTTATTTTCTATTTCTACATCTCTGGTTGTCTTAGTTCCATGTGCCTTTAAATTAACATATTACCACAAAAGTGTGAGGCAAGGACCTTTATAAAATAAGTGTGAAGTCTGTATTTGTAACTAACCATACAGATGAAGGATTGCAGTTTGCTGCTGTCACTTTAAACCACACAGCTCCCGTTACTCTCAAGTTAATATTTTTGTTGATTTATTTGGTCATTAAAAGACCACACCAAAGGCTTTGCATTATTCAGTCCCTTGGCTACAAATTGTGTATGCTTGAGTTTTTTTCCAACTGTTTTCTCAAAGCACATTGTTTTCAATTCATTAGATCCTAGATAGTGTTTACTTACGTTACATTAACTTGAGTAAAAAAAAAAAAAACTTTCCTAAGATAATTCAAGTAAACTTATTCTTTTTGCAAACAAATCTTATCTTGTGATTTTTTTTTTGTCACTAGATAAATTTTCCGTTTTGACATACAAAATGTCGTTTAAACATTTGAATTTCTGCAGCTTGCCTAAAAAGTCAATAGAAAAATAATTTTGTGTCATTAACCACTTCCTGATGATTGTCATTTGTCTTGCATGTTGCAGCAGTTGCAGACATTATGTTTGTGGAGCCGCATGTGTTTTTAGTGAGTCGCCTGCATAAATGTAACGTTCTTACTAGAAGGAATGAGGATGTTTGCAATATTATTTATATATTAAAATTCAGTCCCTCATTCTTAGGGTTTAAACAGGTTTTTAATAAAAATGCAGATTTTGAGTGTTTGATTTAAAATGATCTCTAATACATCTGATTGCAGACATTCTGAGACCCTTTTTATGTTTTAAAAATGGCAAATTGTTGACAAAGCACCCTTATTTTAAAAAGAAGACCCAAAAATATCAATATAGATCACTAAATGATGGTATGTATGTGTTTCTTGCATGCGAGTCTTCTCATCGAGAGTAATACATGCAGGTGATCTAATTCTTAAACAGTCAGTTTAAAAAATTGTATAGTGGAAATATTGTTGAGTCTCTAAAGTGTAGTAAACGTAGATAAATGTCCCTTTTTCAAATTTAAAACAATCTGTTCTTTCACACACATTTACACAAACATTCTTTCTCTGTGATAGACATGTAATAAATACATTTTCTGTAGTTTCCTTTTCACTGAGTACACAGTTTTCAGAGTAAAATATAAAAAATTAAAATTAGTTCAACTTTCAAAGGAGAGTTGTACGTACGTAATTTTTTACTGATGTGGGACTTTTTTGTTGTCGGGGTAGCATTTTTCAGTCATGACATGATTCTGAGGTAGATATGGTTAGTTACAGAAAGCCATGGAAGTTTTTCTTTATATATTTGGGGCCAAGAAGGAACCCTGGTATTATGTTGTTAGTTTTTTTTATTATTATTAACTTTTCTCTCATCTGAATCTGTTCTTCTGCCCCTCCAGCGAGGCCCCACGACTTCTTTGATGCCCAAACCATGGATGCTATCCGCCACAGGGCCATCTGTCTCAACCTCGCCACCCACATTGAAAGTGTGGGCAACGGCCACAGTGTTGTGTTTCACAGTACGGTATGTGCTTTACTACTGTTTGTCTGGTAGTTTTTGCCTCCGACTGTTTTTTAACAGTCTCATGGGTTTAAACACAGCAGGGGAGATTCAGAAACAACGGTTGAAAAATTACATTCTTCCTCCCTTTTTTTGTTTTAATTATCTGATCCTCTGGTTTATGTTTGTGCAACATAATAATTGTTGTTTACTGATCTTTAATTATCGTCTAGCTGTGCATGCTGAAAGGTTACAATGTACTATAGAGCAGGGCAGAGTAGAAAGCAGTATAGTACAACATGCATAAACAATATTAGGCTTATTTTATTCATTTTTAGACAAGGTTTTTAATTTACCGTTTGCCTTTATTGGATAGTCGCAGCAGAAATAGACAGGACATGTGGGAAAAGAGAGCAGTGGAATAACATGCAGCAAAGGTCCGGCCACCCGGGAATCAAACTCAAGACTAAACTGCATTAAGTGCATTTTCACCTATGTGATATGCCTTATCACTTGACTATAGGGCTGCCCCTGCATCTGTATATTAATAATAATAATAATAATAATAATAATAATACATTTTATTTGCAGCGCTTTTCAAAAACACTCAAGGACACTTTACATATTGATAAAAACACAGTAAAATAAATAAAACAACAGACAAAGAGCACAACAACAGTGTATGAGTTATAACAACAGCGCAGATTAATTACTTTGTTAATTAATGTGTCATGCACACAAGTGTCCAGCCCATGTGAACTTATAAGACACCAAAAATACTGTTAGCCTTTCTTAAAATCATTCAACCAGAAGAACTCATCAGAAAGCAGGGCCATTTTCCTGAAAAATGCAGCCCTGAAATTATATAATTAGCAATAAAATATGATTATATCATCTAAATCAACCTCAAACAAAGACTTTTCTCGTCATGGAAACCAATAAGCCTGCCTCTTTGTATAGCTTATAGTACCTTAATTCAGTTGTGCACGCAGATATCTTTGGTTTTCGGTGAAATTCTGCTTCACATAAAAATGCAGACATCTTTGTCTTCCTTATAGACAACAGGGGGCATGAAAGAGTCACTGATTAAAAGTGAGCCTCCAATCATTGCATATTTTTTTCTCTGTGCACTTGAAATGAACCTGTAGAAACGCCTCAGGGCTTGATGTTGTTTTTCTCTGAATCGGGCTTCACAGGAAAGACAATTGAATTGTTTTTATGTGTGCTGTTTGGTCCATTCCAAGCTCAGTGCATGATATATTATTAATGAACTGTAAAGTACCTTTGCACCTTACTATTAAGGACACATATAAGCAATCACACAGAAAACTATTTTTTCAGTAAAATACTCTTTTTTGCAAGGAACTGCTTTAAAACCTGAGCAAAGGATTGACTTTCATATAAATGGAGGTTAAAAGTAAAGATTTTTTTTCATGTGAATGGTGTGAACAGAATTTATTTTTTGAATGACTGCTATTCTTATGCAGTTCCACTAGGGAGCACTCTATCTCCTGACCAAGACCCTTAAATCGAATGATGGCGTAAATTTTCATCAAAAGCTGGGAAAAAAGTAAGGATCGTCATCTGCGGTCTGATCCCCTTTTGTTCACAGGCTGCACATATAACCCACAAACAATCCCACTCACTTTTTTTTTTGGCACTGTCTCCAATTTCATTTGTGAACAGCATATTCCTTAGTCAGTGACAGTGATTCTTTTTACACTGGTTGTCTTAGGGCAGAAATTTAGCCTGTGTTGCCTGGCTGTAGCACTCTGCTGGGATTTTTATTATATTGGATGTTTTCCAATATATTTCTAAATTACACATTTGATGTACCAGGCTACTATAGAATGTCACCACTGGCTAACTGAGCAAAGGCAGAAGGAAAATCTACTTTTTCCACCCTCAAGTTAATAACAAAAAAATCCCCTGTGGCTCTCAACATGTGGCTTAAACCAGTTTGGTAAATACTGTACATTTGAAGAAAAACAAACGTACACACAAAGGTATTGTTGAAACTATTTTTATATCGTACTCTATTGTTAAAACCATTAATGAGGGCATTTTCTAACATCTATATTGATCACAATATGACAGAGGCATGCAAAATCATGCAACTATTATGTTTTTAATTACAACTCGTAAATTTGTCCAACAGAACAAGAAGATCCTATTGTCACAATGATAATAACAATGTATCCTCCCATCTGAATGTAATGAATGCTGATTCCTTAATGAAGCCCTAGTAGTTTTACCTTCACTCGCTGGCAGACAATAAAGATCAAAGGATACAATAGGAAGTAAATTTATGTATGTGTAGTTGTGCGATGCACTTTCATATTGTACAGGCATCTCCAATGCAGAAACGTACACTTTCAGTATTCAAACACAGCCATTCCTATTTTTCCAAAGTAAATAATTTAAGCATCTCCAAAAATGTAGTGCTGAGTGCAGTCTAGGACAAACTTACTTTTGCCTTTGTTCATGTTAAAGTGTAATTAGTGTTGACATCAGTGCTATCCTCGCTACAGTACTACCCTGTTGGAACAGTCCCATTCAGCTCTTTTCTGCTCTGCCTCTACAAACCTCAGCTGCTCAGCAGCAGCCAAGAATTTAAAAACAAAAAACTGAAGATAAAGCTTGGGAAGAGGTTAAAAGAGGTAACTGCATATTTGGACACAGACTGAGAAGGAGGAAGGGCCAGTCAGGGGAGGGAGAGTAACAAATGGAGAGAAACAGAGACTTAGAGAGAGAGAGGACAAGGAAAAGGGGTTAAGTGAAGGTCAGGGTCATGGAATCGGAAGGAGATCTGGCCAGTTGGGCATACATTCCCTTTCTTTCGAAGCTCTGGAGGATTGTGGTTTAGGACTGCGGTGCTGCGCCAGACCCCAGGCCCCAGTGGACCCTCCCTGGCCTGGGGAGATGGAGCAGAGCCGTGGGGGTTCTGTAGAGTTTGGCCGGTGGGCCTGCTGACCCGCCAGAGCAACTCAGTCATGTTTATGATGGGATATTTTTGTTATTTCACCAATCTGCGTCATCCACAGCTTGAACCCCTGACACTAGACAGGCACCCAGTTTTAGCAGGCCTGCCCTCCCCCGGATTTGGTCCTGCACTTTTCACTGCCTTGTTTTGGAGCCACACTAATATTCACTGTTCACTCCCTATGTCGTCCTGCTCTCGCTCCCCCTCCCTTTCTATTACTTCCCTCCCTCTCTCTCTTACCTCCCTCCCTTGGGTTTATAAAGGATTAAAATCTGTCCCTTAAAGCACCAACTGCCATCATCAAACCACTCAGCTCACAAATCACTTCATGCTGCTTAAACACAAGCCCACTTCTTTATCTTCAGCCTTTACATACATGGTCATGGCCCTTTTAAGTGTAGCCTTGGCTTGTGATTATTAACCTGGTGCTATGAGAAGCCTGAGGGCACAGGTTAACAGCTATGTATTTTTAATTAAAAGGGCAGTAAAGCAGCTGGCTGGTGTACTGTGTCTTACCCGCAGGGCTTGAGACAATTGTATAGGGTCTATTGCAGCTTGCTCAGGAGCCAGACTTTCTGTAGCCAGTCTCTGAGAAAATGTCTTTTCTCCTCCATGTGGATTTACGAAGCCAGAAACAGATAAAGGTAGAGCAAGATAAGCAAGAACAAAATGAGATACAATGCTAATTTATGAGGTGACACGAAGGCAATGAAAGCTTGGGGAGGAGTTTTTACATCTCCCAAAAATTGAGTTGGAAATGTCAAAGAGGGGTCTCAAAAATTAACTTAAGTTGACTTCAATTGGCAAAAGACAATAAGTCTCCATTGACTGTCAATTTATTTGTGTTCATTTTTGTGTAACTTGCAGTTAAACACACTCATCATGGACATGAATGTCATTGCATAATTTGTCCAAAATATATATACAACACATCAGCATCAACATCAGTAACATTTGGCTAAATGTTCCTGAACAAGTAGGACCTTCACTAGATGCTTTTGGTAGTCATCAACAAACTTATGACATATTTTTGATTGGATATTTGACCATATTTGACTTTGATTTATGTTTGGGGTCATTGTCTAAGTTTGAGCCATCTAGCTGATAGTTTTAGCTTTTGTTGAAGAATACTGGGGTAGTCCTTCTTTATTGTTATCTCCATGCTGTACAATGTACCAGATTCTTTGCCATGAAACCACCCCAGACCATGATGCTACCACCACTATGCTTAACATCTGGTACAGTGCTGTTCCCGCTAAGTGACTCACCTTTACTCCACCAAACACATCCATGGTCATTGTGGCCAACAAACACTCTTTGTCTCACCTGAAAACTTTCCTTTAGAGGGTTTTTCTTTGTCCTTGTGGTCAAATGCAAACTTTGTTCAATTTGTTGAATTGGAGAAAATGGCTTCTTTTCTGTATCGCAGCCTCTCGGTCCATAGACTGATACAGTCGTGTTCCAGCAGCTTCCAGTTCATGGCAGGCTTGTGCTTTTGTAGTTCCTTATTTGTTCCTGATAATAAAACCCAATTTCTTCTCGTAGGGGGCAATGTGAGTCTTCTTTCAGATCTCTGCAAAGTGGCCACACCTCCCATTAACTTGTACTTCCATACAATTGTTTGATCTGATGATCCGGGAGTCTGCAGTTGTTTAGAAATGGCTCCAGGAGACATACTTGACTTGTTTAAATCTATGCTGCTCTTTCTTAGATCTGCACTGAGCTCCTTGGATTTTTCCATTGTACTGTGTGTTGGTCAATCTAATGAGTGCTGTCAAACAAATCCTTTTTATGTTGGCACAGACAAACTACCAGCTGTAGTCAATCATGATTACTATCTGGAAGCTGAGAGACCTTGATCTGGGCCAGTTAAAAGACATTTTGGAATGTTCAGCACCACTGAATTAGTAATCTAAGTGGGCATATGCGTATTTCTTAACCCTGTGTTAATTAAAACTTGTGCACTAAATTCCTGTTTTTTCTTTAAAAGTTGTGTGTTTTACAATTATTCAGACCTAGAAAAAGAACTGTTCACAGAAATTACTGAAAGCTCAGTAATATTCATTCATGCCCAGGATGTGTTAATAGAGAGCTAAAGAAAGAGATTTTAAATTAAATTATTCCATGCAGTGTATGGAAGAGAACAAGAGGATAACATTGCACAAAACTAGAACTAGAATACACTAAATGTATGCAAAGTCAAAGTGCAAGGCTCATTGAAATGGAAATATGGGTGTCATGTGCTTGCCAAAAACTCTGCACCACATCACAGTAGTTGAGTGAAACGAAACATGAAGCAAGAGAGGGGGCTGACCAATGGCATCATACCTTCATGTTCACATATGTGTATCAGTGCACTGGCCCAGGAGAATGGCCACTGACATGGAAACAGATACTGACTAAAATCTCCCCTGGTTATTATTATTTTTTCTTCTGACTGTACTCAAAACGGTTTAAATTTCCCATCAGCAGTGTTTTGGTAATGTGTGAGATGCACAGACCATTTTTCTCCGTTTCATCACTCATACTGTTACAGCAGCTTTGCTCTCCCTACTTGTTCTCTTGTCCACTTTAAGGAGTTTTATGCCTGCACACTATATTACAGACAAGATCCAGTGTGGTTGATTTGCCAACTTGGCTACTATTTAAAAAGTTTCTAGCAGACAAATGTTAAGGCACCAATCCAGCAACAACACAATTCATCTCTGCTAACCTTGTCTAAATATTCCTTTAAAAAAAAGTTAATCAGTCTGTTACTAGACATGTTTGTGTCCCATTTGCTTTTTCTCAAATGTCTGCCAGACAACATTAAAAGATAAAAGAAAAATTTATCAGATCGCCCATCCATCTGTCAGCTATATCCACTTACCCTTGAAGGTAGTGGGGTATCGGATGAATAAAAGGGATGTAGGCTCCTTAAAATAAAGATAATAACATGTGTTTTGTCAAAAAAAAAAAGGAAAGGTAGGAAAAGTTGTAAGAGGAGGAGAGTGATTCTAGGTCTCTGTCTCTGTGTCCCTTGTCTCAGTGGAGCTTCCTCCCTCCTGTCCTCAAACCAGTTTCCATCAATGCCGGCGTCAGTCCCTGGAGTCACAAAAATAATTTCAGATATTCATGTGCGTAAGAGAAGTTCTTCTCATGTGAGCTCATCCACTGTACTAAAAACAGACACTCACAAAAAAAAGCCAATTGACGCAAGAGGTTATATCTGAGGCTATTTTTGACACTCCTGGTTATTTTTCTTACGTTTCTTTTCCCTACTGACAATATTTGTGAATTCCAGACCAGTTTTACTATAAACCAACACAGCTTGACAGATGAAATGTTATGCATAAAAAGAGCCAACTATTCAGGAAATCTGCTATTGTCTCAACTGTATTTTCACAAGAAGAGAAGCCTTGAAGTTTGTGGTTGTGTTCGGAGTTCAAGAGTTGAGTATTTAAAGCAGGTAACAAAAAGATAATGAACATGGTGTGGGAGGTTACTGCCATGAATGTTATCAAGTCGATGCTGGTCTCCACTAAACACATTCCTGTCTAAGGCATGGAGCCTCTGGCGCTGACATAATCCACAACAAGAGCAGTGACTTGTGACTTGTTTACTGATGGTGTTACCCAATGTATATCCTCAAGTCCAGGTACTCTAACTAATACAATCTAAACCTGGCACACTTGTGCAAATATAATGCTTGTAAAACCACAAATTGGCTGGAAAATTACAAAATAACAGTAATATTTGGGTTAAATGATATGCCTTTGTAAATGTTTCATGGTTACTTTTCCTTAGTGAAGTTAGCTCAATCGATGCTTTGCTTTTTCTGTGCAGGTGCTAGCCAGAAGAAAAGAGGGGACTGGCAAGGTGAAGGTTCTCCTACACTGGACACCTGAAGACATGTAAGTAAAACAATCTCTATGGTATACTGTAAATTTGGATGAACCTTTAGTTTATATTACCTAATAAAAGCTCAAATGGAATGAAAATACCTTAAAATATGTAGACACATCAGGGTTGAAAGTCTTTCCTAGGTTGTTGATTTAATCTTTCAATACTCATCTGTGTGTCACAGTTACATATTAAGAAGTTTTTTCAGTGGAAAGAATCCCTCTCTGCCCTAAATAGCTTAGATGTAACTCTACATCATTGCTACCTCTAGAATGAGCAGATCTACGTAGTCCTTGCCTCTCCGTCTCCATCCAGCCCTCATCACTTACAGCAAATCGAGCACACCAGCTCACCTACGACTTTACTCAGACACTGAAAAACTACTCTACACTGCGTTATGGCAAGTTGTAAGAAGAATAATGATACAGAAAGCCCTACCCCACAAGATGACAGATTGGTTTCTTAGGTTTGTTACATATGAAACCTCGGTAGCCTGAATCCATGTTTTTGAGAGTCTTATCGGTATGCTTCTTTTTTGAGGTGGAAACGCTCAGCCATAGCTTTGACTACCTATTTTGCTCATGATACATCTTCCAGCATAATAACAAAACACCATATAAACATGTTAATCAGGTAAAAAAAAGTTGATTTCCACCAGATAGGGTCTTTAATTACTGCCAGCCCCTATGGCTGTACCAGCTACTAACAGACTACAACATATTCTAAATGACTTTGGTTTTCAACAACAGAGGTTGCAGGTTTCACCTGAACTCCAATGAGTTTGAGGAACTAGCTTTGCTCCAAAGTTATTCATATATTATTAAATATCGGCAGCAAGAGTCAGAACTCTGCTGAGACATTTCTATGCACTATGCACTGGAAATCCCTGAAGCTGTTTAATAACCTCACCATAGCAGGTACTTCTGGGTCAACTTGTCAGATCGTCTGACTACCTAATTAAGTTATTTATTGTAGTTTGATCCTGATTAAACTGTTTGAGTTTGATTCAAGATGATGCTCCGTATTCCCTCTAAAGGGTTTGGATATGTTCTGTTGACAGATTTACTTCTTTATATGTAAATGGAACTGGTGTACAAAAAAGCAATTCAACACTGCATGTACAAAGCCATGTAAAGCCTGAACCTGTTGCAAAAACATTTCCTTTTTGAGCAGCAGGGGTGCATACATGTATAAGTGAACATCAACAGTGTATGCGTATCTGTCTCTGGTAGTTTTATGATTCTCGCAACATGGTGGCCTTCCTGCACATCAGGGCTTGCTATAAATCTTCTTCTCTTGGCTGATCCACTGTTTGTTGTGGAGAACTCTTAGTGTGAGGAATCTAGGTCCCCTATAGTCTATTATACCAGCTCCTCTGTTTGAAACCATAGACTCTCCTCAAATGGAGCTCAGGTGTTTTAGATATGATTATTAGACTTTAGTCCCACTCAGTGTTATGATACTCACATTCATGCATGAAACACTGATGGGGGAAGAGTGGACTTTCATTCAAAACTCTATCTGTCCCTCTCTGGGTACGAGGCTGGTTCTATGCCATCTGCTTGGCCTTACATGAATAAACCTTGGACTGGTCCACTGAAGTGTCATATCAAACAATGGATCAGCATCCAGAATGGACATTTTCTCTTCTGTGTGCTCTACAGATATCTTTCCATTAGTTTTAAGTTTAAGTAATAAATGTGTATCTAGATTCAATATCTGGATGAACTTGCAGAAAAAAATCATGTTCAGCCCTTTGAGACTTTAGCCGTTCCACCCAGTCCTCACCAGATCCATCCCTATACCCAGCTTAGCCTCTCCAGTTCCAGCCTACTGGAGGTGAACACTTGAACCCCATTAGCCCCAGCTCAGGAAATTGGGCAAAGGGCAGGCAGGTTTGGCACTTTACTCGCATAGAGGGAGAGCTTCACTGAATGCTGTGATTCTCAGCAGGGCTCTTGCTCAAGGGAAGCTCCCACCACACTTCCAACTCTCCCACACTCCCATTAAAGGGTTTGACTGCACAGCCTCTGAAGATGATCAGAGAGCAGAGAGAGGAAGAATGAAAGAGAGGAGAGAAAAGGGCGGAGGAGTTTGGAAATGAGAACAAGGAGGCAGAAAGGGGAAAGAGATGCATAAAATAAAAAGAGGGAGGAAGAGAACAAGGTCAAAGGAGGGAAAGAAGAGGTTGGGAAAACAAAGATAAAAATGAGTTTAGCAACAAAAAAAAGAGCAAAGATGGCACTGGGCAAAGAAACTTGGATGATGCATCCTGAGGCAGCTTCCAGTGAACATACTGTAGCTAAACCTTTTTTTCCTCAGGTTTCTACCGCTTCATCCTCCAATCCTTCCTCCTCTTCTTTCATTTTCCCCATCTCTGATCCACCTCTACAATCTTCTCCTCACACTGCATGTGGGAGTTTAATCTTTCTGCAGAGAGAAATAATGGGCGTGGGGGAAAGGAAGAGAAAGATGAAGTTTGATGATCAGGAAAGACTTCTCAGATTAATTCCAAACACAGAGACAAAGATGGAGATTGATGCTGAAACTCAAAGACAGATAGAGGCAGAATGGATGAGGCAAAGAATGGGGGAGACAGAGATTGGAGGAAAGTGAGAAATAGGAGTGGGAACAAAATGGCTGTGGGAGAGAGAAATGTGAGGAAGAGGCAGAATGAAAGTAGAGAGAATGAATGATGGGGAAGGAATGAAATAAAAAGATAGAAAAAAAGAGTGAGACTGCCTTATGGCTTGGTCCATGCAGGAGAAATCAGTAACACTACTGAGTCATACAGTATATTTGCCCTGCGGCAGACGAATGTTCTAGTCATTAATACACATAATCAAACCATAAAGGCTAGGAGACGGATATACACAGAAATGTCTTAAACTGTGAGGAAGACTTAATATCTCCCAGCAAATAAAAGTTTACCATGGTATTATAAAGTGTGTTTGCATGTATTCCATTGTATCTTTTCTGTTATGTGTGTACTGTAATTGACTGTAATTGCTTCTCGCCTCGAGCCAACAACCTTTTTTTTTTTTCTGGCTGAAATGGCAACTCTCACTGACTCAGTGGCAGATTTTATCAACTGTGGATAGCTAGCTCATTATCTAAGAGTAGCCCCATGATTTTGGTGCAAAGTTAATCGAATAATTTCCAGTGGACCTGCTTTAAAACAATAATAAAAAAAAAGAGATCTAAAAGAGATCCTAAAAGCACTTGATGGCTAAATACATGTTTCACTAAAAAACTGACCCTGACCCTGTCTGAGGCAAATGGTCAGCATCTTAACCAATTAATGATCCACTCATGTCTCGTATGTATTGCAAAGCAGAGTTAAGTCCCTTTCAGACATGCACTCCTTTCTGTTAATCTGAATGATCAGCCTGGACACTTCTCCGTAAAAATTGTGATGGCAATCATACTTGGTCGGGCCTAATAACATTTCTGTTTCACTTCCAACATGGCACAAGTCTGAATTTCACCCAGTGACAATAATTTATAGGCATGATGTCCAGACTTTGATTGACAAATATCGTGTGAGAACCATCGCTCTCTCTGTCAGTATGGAGGGTATATCTGAATAAAGAGGAACATCAATGTAAAATTGACCTATGTCTACACAACAGAATCACGTTACTTTATCAGGTGGATGAAGACAAAGATGGTTGGTGTGAAGTGTGAAATTGGTCAAGTCAATATTTAGTCTCCAAGTTTAATGTCCTGTCTGACAGGTAATATGGTGGTCATTTAGTCAGCCATCAACTGCCGTGGCTGTCAACACTGAAGTCAACATCAAGTGCTATATATGTGTGTGTTTCTCAGTCACTGAGTCAATGATTAGCCGTGTGAATGTGGGAAGTCATGTTTATTAATGCTGGAGCAAGCCATTCACTTTCTGACTGACACTCATTAACTCCATTTGGATTAATGAGTAACTGATTAACATGAACCATTCTGAACACGACTCACTGAAGAGGAAGAGGGTGGTGGGAGGGCTGGGGAAAGAGAGAGAGAGAGAGAATCATAATTGCTGTCTAATCTTTGATGGATGGGTCAATGGATTCCCCTGCATGCTGCTGATTGCTTTAGAATAACAAACACTGACGGTGAACGCTTCGAGCCACTGGATCCAACCTAGCACATTGTTTTGAACAAACAGTGCTTATCATGCACAACATGCTTTATCTCTTAAACCTTTGTTAACTATTTTGTGACGTTTTGCTTAGTTGTTTTCCATTTCTGTGTTTATATTTAGGCAGTTACTAAAGTCCACAGTGATCACAAGCATTTCATATTAAAAGTTAACATATAAGCTATGAAGCATATATAAATAAATAGAAATTCAGTCTCAGTTTCTTCACTTGATCAGTCTATGCATATGACTGAAGAAAAAAAGTGTAAACTTATATTCTATTTCTGTTTTTCTTTCAAAAGTACTCAATGTGTAAATGGGGAAGAAAGTCTCAGACAGCTTTGTCACAGGTTGGCAACTCTAATTCAGCATGTAGAATTAGGGCAGAGATCAAGGACCTCTAAATACAGTAATCGACCATAAGTGACACCCATTCAGAGTAAGAAAAATGCTTTCCCTTCTTTTTGTGTGTGATCACAGAGGAACAGAAGCATATGAATGGCTGATTGCAATTTCGTTGAGCAGCCAGGGTGCGTCAGTTGTAGGCCTATATATGGCCAATTTCTTTTGCTTGATTGCATTCCTTCTGCAAAAACAGGGAGTGTCATTTTGGTCTGCTCCATTCATACTCAAAGGAGAATAAAAGCAAGAGAAGTGCACGAAAACGCTTCTCATAGCTTATAAATGTGTTGTAAAACAATAGCTGCGACCTTAATATAACAATCTGATAATAACACAATCCTGGTTAGGTTGAAACATTCACAAACGGGCACATTAGTCATGTAAACACAGACATCAATCATATGCACAAGAATTTAATTCATCTTAGTTTTCTGTTTTCTTTTTTCCTCTTTTTTCTCTTTTTTTTAAACTTTTTTTGCCTGCAGACATGAAATTTTGTGAGATAGTCACAGTTAAAAGAAACATTTCACACAATGCCACTGAACTTAAAGCAGCTGCAGGCCGTTGTAGATATCAGGCAAGAAAAAGCAGTCTGAATAGCAGTAACCTCTGAAACTCTATTACATGCACATTCTTTCACATATTATTTCTGTCTACGTGCGTAGTTGTAGGCATGCATACAAATCAGATAAGAGTCCATTTTTAATAAGTCCATTTTGATGTAACTCCATGTTCCACCACTTTGAATATTCCCCATGAAAATTAGCACCTGTATTAACTTTTTATATAAAATGTTTTCAGTAAGCTGTGTCCATAAGGCATTTTGAAGTGCAGCCATAATAACGAGCGATCGTCTGTTGGTGTGATTGTATGCAATTGTGCAGTAGCACTCTCTGGGCTGCAGTTAGTTTGACAGTCCATGAACCAGCTTACTGAGCCTGCTGTTCTCTGCTTTGCAGTATGATCCCGTTTATCAGGACACTGAACTCTTACAGTCATTCCTGTTGAGTTCCATATAAAGGCCAATTAATATTTTAGTGATTTGATAAACACTTTGCTGCTTTATGATGAACTTATTGCTCCTGCCACCACTGGACGCTTCAAGGCCTGGAGCCAGCCATCAATTCAGGGTTGAAGACGAGGCTTCAGTCAGACGAGCACCATCAGTAGCTCTCTCCACAGAGGCCTCATCCATTTGTCTTTATTTGGCTTGTGTGACTGAATGGGGTCTTTGAGTGGAGGTATCTTACTGGTCTTAAGGAAGTCTGTTTGTGTATGCATGGTGGTGGATGAGTGATATGAACACTTTAGTGTATGTGTATATCCATGACACGTGTGTGACATGCTGACCCCCCTGTGCACCCCTCCTGTGTGTTTCCCATACATCAGAATATAATAACTCATCAGTACCACAGCACACTCATCGTGACACGTTTACGGACACTCTGAAGTGGGATGTGCATGTGAGTGTGCACGCACACAGACACAAATGGATGTTTACTGCGTATTTAACACTCTACAGGCCCTACTCTGTCATTTGAGGTTTGCTTTGGACAGTGACACTAACTCGAGGCTAACACAAACTTTCAAGCTGCTTTGAAGGGGACTGTTTCTTGTCTTGTCCCTGCCTCTTCTTAACTTCCTCTCTTCTCTCACCACCATTAAAGGGGATAAAGACACTTTAGGCATACACTTAGTGTCACACTTTCTTTGCTTTTACCAAAATTAGGAAAACTATGTCCAATTTGTGCACTTCCATTAAGTGAAAATTAGCACCAAAAATCCATCTTTTTTTTCTCTTGTAAGTGCAAAACAGTTTTCTCTCTTTACATATACATTAACAAATTTAAATAGAAAGACACAAATTATTACAGCTTGGTAATAACTCATATTTATGGATTTAGACTGCCATTGGCTGAACAATGACAGATATCCTTGCCATCATAAGCCATCCATTAGCTATACCTGCTTTATCCTGCTGATGATCGCAGGGAGCTGGAGTCTGTTTTAACTGGCATTAGGCAAGAGGTAGGGTACAGCCTGGAAAGGTCACCAGTCCATCACACAGCCCACACAAAGAGACAAACAACCTTGCACACTCAAACCTACGGTCAATTTAGAATCACCAATTTAGTTACCATGTATGTCTTTGGACTGTGGGAGGAAAAGTACCTACAAAGTCCATGCAGAAACGCTCCAGCCAACAAGCAGGTTTGAACCCAGAACCTACTTGGAGGCAACTGTGGGGTCCTCAGTCATGTACCCTATACCTAATTAGTATCTTTTGTTTTATTTGCATTGCAATCACAGTCTGTAGTTTGCAGTAGTTTGATATGCACTGCACTGTGCATGTGACAGCACACTTCTGTGCAAAACTGTAAAATTCACTTGAGCACGATACACCAGTTAAATGTTCTTATATCAGTGGCCAATTGTCACTTCCTTAAGCAGAGGGTGAGTTGGCCTTTTGAGTCATATTTGGCAAGTTGTGTTTTGCTCTGGGTGTCTTTTGTGAATCTTGTGAATTTTGTACACTTGTAGTGTATGTGCGCACATTTTTGTTGAAATAACATTGTCTCTGATCTGTGTGCGTGTGTTCATTAAAAGGCATAAACATACATAAGTCCCCATCTGGGATCCAGATAAACATCTAGACAAGCTTAGGTCAGTAGTTATTACAGCTTTGTCTTTGTTTAACAGTGATACCTTAAAATATTACTTTAATTTTGCAACACAGGTGACATCCTTCTAGATTTTAAGCACACTGCTGAGGCTTTGTGAGCATTAAGGTATTTACTAAATTGCCTTATGTAGCTAACACTAGCTTGCAGGCAGTTAAACATGCCATAAAAGGATTTGCAGCCACTTAAGCGTGTTGTTTTACATCATGGGCCACTTTCCTTTTTTCTATTCACTTTTTCATTTTTCGCCTCGCTCTGTCTTTTTCTGTCCTTCATTTATCAGTCTTACATCACTTTTGTTCTCTTTTGTTCTTCACCTCTACCTTCAACTGTGCTACATATGAAGCGCTACCTGCACACGATCCCACTGAATGGGCTGACTAGGCATGTGAATGAGAAATTTGGCTGGGCGACTGCCCGCTTGCCAAACTGCTGCCTGCAGTGTGAGTGCGTGTGTGTGTGTGTTCGTGTGTGTGTGTGTCTCTGGGGGCTCCTGTGATGACGCACATAGTGACGGGGGAATGCTGGGGGTGGAGACGAGGAGGTGGGGGCTGGAGGAAGGAGGGGAAGTGCAGTCGCCTTGCTAAGCTCTTTGTTTCTTTCTTCTGCACCTCGACTTGCCACGCCAGTGCTCACACACTCCCAGCTTTCACAGGGGGATCACACTGCTGTGTGTACAGTAAGGGGCCACTGAGCAGTACAGTACATCATGTGTATGTGCCTGTCACCTATGAAATCGTCTCCCTATTCTCATGTTTCAACAGGGAACAAAATCACCCTGTTCTGATTTTAAGGTGCCATGTATTTTCAAGTAATTTTTAGATCAATCATTTGAAATCAACAAAAGTCACACTTTGTCCTGTTTGTATGTGCTGGTCAGCTCCCTTGTGTGCATGTGTGTCAGTTCCAGTGTTTTGGTCAAGGCCATGTTACTTATGGAAATGTACTCAGTGTTCAGTGGAAGGTGTTAACATGTCTCATTGAGACTCCATCGCTCCCACCCTGCTCCATTCAACCCTACTCCCACTCCAACCCCTTTTTCCTCTCCCTCATTCTTGTTAAGCTTTGAAGCTTGACCACATGTCCTTTTTCTGCATGTGTGTATTGTCTTGCAGACTACCTGACGTGTGGGTGAATGAAACCGAGCGATCTCAGCTGAAGACTAAAGTGGTGCACTTATCCCAGTTACCACAGGACACAGCTATGCTATTAGACCCAAACATCTATCGGTGAGTGTGTAACGGTTCCAGCGACTTCTTTGTGCTCATGCACAGACACAAAAGCCCACAGTGCTGCACATCTGTTTTGCCTCAGTCAAACACATGTTTCCCATGTGCAAATATTATCTAATTATCAGTAGGATTCATTGTGTGAACCACTATAGTGACAAAAGAAAGTGTTTGAGCTTTTGCCTCTGCTCTCCACACCTGTGTGTGCACACAAATGTTCTTCCAGCAGGTGGCACCAACTCTCTCATTTCAGCAGTTAGATTCAAAAAGAGAGAAAATTATTTTTTTGTCTGTGTCTGTATGAAGCAGTAGACTGTCTACTGTGCAACCTGATTAATGACCTTCATTAATCAGCTATTGGTCGCAGTCAGATGTAACCGCTGTTTTGATTTGTCAGAAATCAAAAATAATGAAGAGTTCCTTAAGAGTTGCTTAAGTAGAAAGGGGCTTCTGTCACATTGAGACTGCATTTTACCTTTATAAACCTGATCAGCGGATTAATATGAGGATAGAATATTAGTTTGAGTTAGTGATGCAGTCAAAATCACAGTGTTCATTTCAAAACAGAATTGATCACATTTGGATTTTCTAATACAGGAAAAATCATTTCTTCCCACTGTGCAAATGTAACTCCACAGCTTATATTTTCTTTGTCCTCACGTTTACCACATACCACTAAACATTAGCTATGATATTATTTGAATCCTGTGCAGCTCAGCAAGGACTAGTGCACTCATCACTGAGATGAGAAAACAAGGTTGACTTTATGGTACACCATAAAATGCTGAAAATGAATCCTGAAAGAGGAACAATGTGCCTAAAATAACAGAGTGGTCATCTTACCGGAGATATATGGTGCACAAGTGTGCTAATCAGCACACAGGCTGACTGATTTTAATTTGACCTGAAGGCTCAGTAACTGCAGGGGCTGCTGCTGGACTCCGGTTTCATAGTTGAATATAACCGTCAGCACCCAGCCAATTTATGTCAAGGTTGTCCTAATGCATGAAATCCCAAAACAAATGTGGTGGTTGGTGCCTTTGGCAGTAAATATGGTAGTGTGTTTGGACCCCTGTACATGTAGATGGGATGGTCAAAGAGAGACTGATATAGTGGCAGTTTAAGATTATATTATTTCACCAGTGTTTCCATCTTAAAGTCATATTAGACTGAAATCAGCTCAAACTCATGATCATGTTTTAAACTAAAGATGCTGTTGCACACTAGTCTTACAATTTGTTTTGTCTTTTCAGAGCACTTCCTCAAAAGCGTCTGAAGTGCAGGTAAGCCAAACCCGTTCAACATTGGGGTATTTGTTAGCTATAGATAAAAATATATTGATAGAAAGTAATTTGACGTCATTGATGTCAGCCCAAACTACAAATGCGCAATATAGGATTTAAAGTGGCTTATGGATAAGAATATAGTTTGTAGGAGTCATACTGCACTGTTTTCCGACCATATACACACACTACAAGTGTGTATAAGAATTAATTTAATGCTTGCAATTATTGTCTTCAAACTATGCAAGTTTACATTTTTTCATTTACACAAAAAACAAAAAACTCCTTAGGTAAATGAAATCAAAGCATTTTGCTGTTTGGCTTTTCTTTAATGCCAATTCAATTTCCAATGAAAGTGTTAAATGTATTTTTAATAAAGGCAGTGTTGGAATAGTTTGTAGCAGCAATGGTGAAGTCACAGATATACAGAAAGTCTAAGCAGATGCGTAAAAGATAGATGTGTTAAGCATTATTGTCACAACATCGGTATCTTTTATCAACATCCATGCACAGCCTTTGAAGTTCACAGTGGTGCGCAGGCAGACAACACAGAGCTGCTGCATTATTCTTGCTTTTTAACTCAAACGTTAACGCTACGTGTTTTATGTTGCAGCATCACACACATTTAAAAATTCCCTATTCTTTTTGTTATAATGTAGATCAAATGATGCCGATGCATTGACAGTATTATAATGTTCGTGCATCTGCGTTTTTTACCCGTGACTCTGGCTCTCCTGTTGTGAAACATCACTGCAGAAGATTACTTTTTGCCCACAGTTTCACGGTTCCTATGTACCATGAAGCCAGTTAACTGAAAAACAGACCGTTTTGAGGCCATGACCCTTGGCGTTTCCTTGTCTCACTCAAACATTAGGTCATATTTGGACACTGTTTATTATTCCATTAATTGACCTCAGCAGCAAAAGCTACTCTTAAAGCTCCAAAAGTGTAATGTGTGTAAAGGAAGTCAGCTCAGTGTCTGAACATCCAGGATAAAGCCAATTTTTCATACTGTAATCTCTCACATAACAAACAGAGAGCAACTCATTCTTTCCTTTTCTGTGTCTTTCTCTCCTGTCTTTGTGCTCAGCCTGTAAGGAGTCATCTGTGGACTTGATACTTAAGGGGAAATCCTTGTTCATGGGAGTTTTATCTGTATGGGATGGGACGCTCTTCATCTGTCTCTGCTGAACGGGGGGGAATGAAGTGGCGATAAAAGGAAGTAAAACTTGCCATGCTGCAGTTCTCCTTTTTTTCCCTCCTCAGTTTTCTATATCTAAAACGACTGTTGTAGCCACGTGTGGTGTAAAATGGGACTGAACATTTTCTAATAGTTTGTGTTCAT
Source organism: Chromis chromis (assembly GCA_900302755.1). Taxonomy (NCBI): domain Eukaryota; kingdom Metazoa; phylum Chordata; class Actinopteri; family Pomacentridae; genus Chromis; species Chromis chromis. The sequence continues at coordinate 32,658 of OMNN01003344.1, forward strand.
GAAAAACTTAAATGAATGTTTTTTTTAACAAGCACCAAACTGAAAATATTCTTAATACCCAATAGTGTAAAAAAAAAACTGTTTTGTGTAAGCTTGTCAGATAATACAGCATATTTTATAACTGTTTTGTGTAAAATATTTATCCAGATTTGTAACTTATTTTTATACCATGAAAATGCTGGTGTACTGTGGATTTTTGTGAAGGTTTGGAATGGAACCGTATTTACTGTGATAATATATGTTAACTGTCACTTGTAGGGATACTTGGAATTTTTTAGCTGTAATTACATTGTACGTGACATAAGTCTTAACAAATTATCCTATTTATACTTATTGAATGCAGTACTGTTAACTGTGTGTATGACGATGAAGTGTGAGGTTGTGCCAGTCATGTCAGAGTTGTATTCGGTGCGATTTAAACTGTTACAGGAGCAATAACTCAGTAGTTAACGACACTACCGTGTAGCTCTTAATCTTAACCAGTCTGTCGACAGTACTCCATAAAATGACTGACATCTCAACAGACGTTTAAAAGGTTTTAATCACACCAACTTACCTGTACTCCCTCCTCCTCTCCCCTAAGTAACATGAACTGTGTATATCATAGTTTTTATGATAAATTTACATTACTGCTATTTAAGCACTTAACAATTATTGTTTAAAACGTTGTGTTTTCTACTCTATATGGTGTCCATTTTGGAAATGAAAAATTGTGTTTGTAATAAAATCGGGAAAATGACAGAAGTTGAAGATCCCAACTTGTTTGTACAGAAGAGGACCCATGGTGTTGAAATGGCCTCAGAGGAGCAGTGCATCCGCTGTGGTGTGAGTATAGTATGGAATATTAGTTCCTTATGTGTGCATTGGATGGATTGGCTGGGTTATTTGGCGGCCATTAACAGAACAGCTTTGGGAGCACGCTGTGGAGGAGCTAATGACTGGGCCAGCAGGCCAGAGCTCCTGCCAGCCTCAGCTATTGGTGAACATGCCTGCAGAGAAAACTGAGTTCAGGGAGAGGTCTGCTACAACATGGCCGTCCTGCTCTTCAGCATTTCATGCACTCTTGTGCTCACATACAAAATTCATTTAGGGCTCCAGCATGTGATATAATGAGACTTTCAGGTGTTGTTCAGCTGTTTTAAGGGCGTAAACACTGAAGGTTTGTTGGCACCCTGTTGTTTTTGTGTGTGTTGCTTAATGCCTTCCTCATCTCTGCAGTGGTGTGCGGCAGCTCATAGAACTGTTTGATCGCACACTGATAACAGATGATTGAAAGAAATGCAGACAGCACATTTTGAGATCAACACAACAGTCGTTGTAGAGGCACCACTAGACCAATGTTTTTGGGCAGTAACTCACAAACCCTTTGATATGTAAACAAATATATTTTTTCCTGTGTTCTTGGATCTCGATACATTTAAAACAAAACTATTAATTAATTCATTTTTGCTGCCATTATGATGTGGACTTGTTGTCAGAGTTGAGCCAGTCATCATATCTGAAAGTGTCTTTTGGATGTTGCTATTACTTGTTGTCAGAACTGTGATACTCCAAACTGTAAGCAAAATAATGTGTCGGTGAAAATAAATAAGCAAAATACGAGCCATGATAATTATTAAAACAAAGAACTGTCCAGTGTCTATGAAAGTCCAGTAAGCTGTACAGCAGCCCTATGAGACCAGTGTAACTTTCAAAATCCTTTTACATATCACCATATTTTTAGGCTTTATATTCCAAGTAATTTTTTTCTTGGCAAATTCGATTATCAGAAAATAATGAGAGCTCAAAATTGCATTAAGTCCCATTTATTCTATTTGAACAGCCTGAAATTGCATTCAACACCCAATTATTTTGACTTGTAATAGAGAATAGCACTTATAGGTTTACACATCTAAATTCACTGATAAACAGAAAGTTCTCCATAATAAGTCTGTACTGTGACTTAAATAACATACAATTTCAATAATTCATGTCCTTGCTGCAGCAAGAAAATGTGTTTTTGACAGCACCAATTAAAAGTTTTATTTTATCCAGCAAAGTGAATTATTTTTGTTTCTTTTGATATTACTGTTACTTTATTGTCACTTTATCATTTTATTAAGATTTTCCCCAGAAATCCGCCAATGCACGTTCAAAACTGTAGATATGCCACATCCTTGACCTGGAAACCCAGAATTTGGTATTATTATAAATGACTTTTATACCATGTCAGTGATATTCAACTTTGGAGGTATTTCAAGGCCTAATAATTCTTGCTGTTGGATTGGATCTCCATGTTTTTTTAATGTCTTCATCTCTCTGACGCATTGTATTCCCAGGATTTCCCACAAGTGATTATTTGCAAAATGTTTTGAATAAAGCCGTAGAACCAAGTTTCCAAGGTTTGTCCGAACCACGACTCCAGAAGTGACATCAGTTGGAGCGAACAGATTGATAGAAAGACTGGCAGGCAGATTTAGAAAACGGACAGTAGCTCTGCCTGCAGACCGTAATCCTGCCTCAGCCCGCCTGGGAACGCTGGGTTGCTACCCTGAAGTGACGTCTGTTCACTCAACCCATGAGATGAGTTTCCCTCCTTCATCTTCTCTTCCTCTAAACACCCAGTATGATGCCAATCCCTTTGCCTCTGTCTCTCCACTGGAAAATCCCAGATAAACAGTTTTTGTTTTGGATTAATCACAGCATGTTTGCACACATAAAGTTATTCATTCGTTATTATCAATCTAAGAGGAATGGAAGCACTCCCTGTACTCTGACATGTGAACCTCATTAAGCGGGTCCATTAGTCATGTGTCACTGTATCTGTAAGTGTTGCCTGCTGGTTCCGTATTCCTACTGCTCAAACCTGGAGCCTTTCCATCGACTGTGGCTCTGCTTACACTCGGTCCTGAATCATCCATCTGAGTTTCTCATTGTGCACAAAGTCTTCCCTTCGTTTTGGCTACATGCACCGCTGTCTCAGTGAAGAATGAAGGCATTACATCAAGAACAAAAGCGATGAGCTGCTGCCCTAAATCCCAGCCTGGAATTGTTTTTCCTCAGTCCTTAACATTTTTCAGAGAAAGAAATACTAGGAAATAAATCTGACTGGTTCACAAGTAAAACTGAACAGAAAAGTAGGATTTCATAGTAATGTAGCATAACAACTGTTATATTCTCCACCACACTTGTGACCAATTCTTTTTTGATACTGATTGTCACTTCATCCATTATTACATATATATGTATAGATATAGATATCATATAAGTAAACACATTCCTTTTCATGATGCTTCATCAGCAACATCTGTCTTTGGAAGATGATTGTAAATATGACAGAATCAAACAAATCATTCCACAAACATGGCAGTTTCACATGCAACGCTATTACGGCTCTTGCATAAGGGATTCATGCAGGGAGCTCGGGCAACGTACACATGTGCATGTCTGTGAAAATAAGAACAGCAGTATATCAGCTGCCAGATAATTTGTAAACTGCCTAACTCTTCCTTTGTGGATGTCCTTTTCATTGGTTTTCCATCATGCTTTTGATTCTTTTGCTGCAACAAGAAGCCCTAATGGTCTTTTTATTGAGTGGCCTCTCCATCTCTGTGTTTTTCCTTTAAGTCTATTTGAGATGCTGCAAGTCTGTGTTATGACATAACTGTCCGTCCCTGGCTTCGTCTCCTTGTATTATTCATTGTGATGGGTTATTCATTTATTTAAGCATTGTGCACAAATATATTTTGACAGCTTTGGAGCCTTCCATTAGCGCAGAGAGCATACTGGAGAAACGGTCAATAAGCTCTCCTTAAGTGGCCCTGACTGTTGACCCCTCCTGTTAACACAAGGACCTGACCCTGTCTAAATGTCTTCCAGCTGGGGAGACCAGTCAGTCCTCAGCGGTGGTCCCTAACTTAATAGCTGCCGTCTCATAGAGCAGCTATTAAGTAATTCTCATCAGGAATGTAGGCTGACTGATATTTCAGCAATTTAAAAAAAGTAATTATACAATCACAACTGAGGAATATACCGTAAACATATTTAAGTTGGAAAATTAGCTTTTCATTATTCACATGGACAAACTACAGAATTTATTTTGTTTCAGAACATATCAGTGGCATTTCTATATTTCATTTTTTTTGTCATTAATAGGCTGAAGCAAACACTGATTCTAAAATATGTACAATGAGCTAAGTGGCAACTTTGAAAGTTCAAAAGTTTTAGGTCATAAGTTATTTAAACAATATGATGCTGATACTCACTTATCAAAAGACCATAATGTGGCTTTAGGATATGGATGTTTACACAAGCAATGTCAGAGTTTGGCGTAGGATTAGCCTGAAGTCAAAGGTAGAGGTTTATATGTTTGGCTTTTCTATGTTGAATATGTAAATAACAGCGTCAACCTCTTAAAGTGCTGATGTGTACATCCCATAATATTAGTAATGGGACATCACTTCAGGAAATGCATTTGCTGTCTTTATCTGAAAGATATTACCCCATGTAAACTACTGTGCATTAGTTTTAGACACTTTCTTATCCATCACACAATAACACCAGGGAGGCTTCTGATTGGTCCCAAATTTATCCTGCAGCACAAGATAGCAACCTCACAAATATAACCAGTTTGAGGAACTATTTTAATTTACATGCTTTGTCTTTGTTTATTCATCCACAAACAGAAATTTTGCATACAGAAACATTAACTGTGAAGTGGTGTTCCCCAAAACTATGTAGCTCCTGCTAAAACCATGAATAGTTGTTTTGCATTGCAAATTACGTATAAATTAAACAAACACAATGCATCTATTTTTGTGAGCTTTAGTTGTGTTGGTAGTGACATAGTTTCCCCCTGCTTCCGGTCCTCTATGCTAAACCAAGCTAATCACATCCGGACTGTAGTTCCATACTTAACGCAAACACATTAGAATTGTATCTTTATTATAATGATTATATGCAAGTGCATATTTAACATCATGTGGAACTATTCTTTTCAGTTCTCATCATTATCCTCAAAGTGTTCAGTGTCAAAGAACTGCAGTACATGGCTGCTCCCTCAGTACAATCAATGCCGTAGACTCAGTTGACATGCAAATATCAAAACGCAGCCCTCTAAAGTGGGGAAAGTCACAGTGTAGAGATTACGTAAGTCATCATTACAGTTGACCTGCGAGCAATAGAAAGCCTGCATTAATGAGTTAATGTCAAGCTCTGTCTTTGTACTTGCCCAGGACTCATTCACTGCTGTTTCAACATTCAGGCTCTGCCACAGTGTCGAATGGCCCTTTGGTCATTTACCCAGCATCACGCTGCCTCTCCACTTTCCCATCCGACTGTGCAGCTAAACAGTAGTAACAGCTTTTATTTATAGATGATAGTATTTCATCAGATTCACAATGTGTCATCAGCACTGGGGGCAAAACGGCAACTATGAGGAGTGAAAGAGGCACAGTATATACTGCATCTATGATCGGGAGTTATGTGTGTCCATGAGTTATGCTCTGTGTTTGGATTTGTTGTGTAAATTTCTTTATAAATCATATAGTATTTCCTTTCATGTTTATTTTCTGGTTCTGGTGGAAATTCATGTGGATCTGCCTACAAAAAGCTGTATGACCTCCAGTTGGTGGTCATCATATGAGAAATAATAAGTCACTGTTTATTATAGCACATTTACAAAAATAGCCATTGTGCCTTCGAGTAGAAAATAACATTGGCGTTACGAATTTACCTAGCAACTTAAATATTGAGGTAAAGACCCTGCAGTATTGATGTGAATTTACCTCAGTAATTTAAATGTCATTGTTAAAATCTTACAAAATGTTATCGCATACAGATTTACCTGACTAGATTAAACATTATATTAATTTTTGACATTGAGCAATTTTAAAAACTAAAGTTAGGACCTTGCTAAAAGATACATTCAAGCATTTCCAATGAGTCCCTTAGAGCAGCAATATTTGCAACAGTGAAGAGAAACAACTTCCTTCAAACAGGAAGAAACCTCCAGCAGAACCAAGCTCAGGGAGGGCGGCCATCTGCCTTGACTGGTGAGGGTGAGGGGGACAACAGATTAATCACTGAACCGATCAGAAGGATAAGTAGGCCACAGATCAGACCTGTGCAAAACATTAACCAGAAATGCTCTCCTTCCAGACTAGCATTAAATTATGTCTCTGGCCTCAGCTTATGATTTATGTCTGTGATATTTATTTATTTGTGACTTTATCTGTAGATGAAGTGGTTACAATTTGTCCGACATATGTACACAACTGTGAAAAATTTAAGTCTAAAGTTATTTTATGAGCCTATATGGATACATTCCTGATTAGTGACTAACGCCAGCATTTTTGATTTCAGAAAGCAGTTAACTTAGTTTGAACTCAGTTTTTACACCACATCTTCATTGTCTCATTTTGACGACCTGATTCATGATGGTCAAAGGCAGCGAGTGGGGTGATAGTGATTGGAGAATGCAGTGCTGTGGTGACGGAGGCAGAAATAAATGGTTAGGGCTGTTTTCTGTGTTCTGAACTCAGGCCCTGGGGAGAACCAATTAGTGAAGGCACATTAAGCATGCCTAGCGTCAGCTTCCCCTCTACCTCATGTGAAATATCTGTCTCACTCCTTTAGGTATTGTGCCATAACATATTTCCCATGCATATGTCTCTGCAGGATTTAGGCTGTGAGTGACTGAGGTCGCCATATGGGAATAATGTCATGCTTCTTTTCTGCTTTTAACCAAATCCCTCTTGTCAGATTGCTTGAGACAGAATGAAAACCACTTTCTGTATGACAAAGATAATGCAGGCAAGATAATGTCAAAACAAATTACTCACAGGACATAAAGTTACACACTAATCATTGCCAGAGCGGTCAAGCTCATCAGCATTATCTCCACATCATTGACATCTTTCTCATTGTCACGATAGGTATCAGTGGAGCAATTGGGGCCCAGTGGTTGTGTTGAGTTTCTTCTCTCTGGGCTGGACCCCTCTTTTCTCTGATGATTAAATACATTTGTCCTTGAAATATGATTGGCTTGCTACCTCTTCTCTTGTGGCCTCCCATTTTCCAGTCTTAGGTGATTTGTCAGAATTGCTGCCCAGTTTTCTGTGTGGTCTCTCTTTCTCACCGTCTTTATCTCTCACCCTCTTTCCATCCCCTGCTCCCTTCATTATCTTCTTATGATATTGAGCATTAGGCTCTGACAGCTACAACTCTATTTCTCTATTTCCTCCTCACATTAGGCGATATCCTTGAGTAAGATGAAAGTCCATCAATCCCATATGGCTTTAGCAGGGCTGCCAGCAGGAAATGGAATATAAAGTGTGTGAGTTATCAAGTGTATGAAGTGCTTTTTTACCATACAGCATGTTTCTTTGGTCATCTGCATGCTGTCATTTACACAGTTAACAAAGCTAAAAAACATGCTGATGATGCATATCAAATAAAAATGATTTATTAACTAATGCTATTGATCCCAGAGTGTGCATAAGTAATAGAGGTTTAATGAGAATAGTTTATGTGAAGCTGCCTAGCTCATATCAACTCTTTTAATAATCTGTTATAGATTTAAAAAATAGTGCCTATAAACACATAATCAAATTTTGTGTACACACTGAACTTTTGGCTCTCAATAAATAGAATTTAGGAGAACAATGCAATCTCGGAATGATGTAGCCCTGTCAAGTGAACATCACATGCCAAACTGGAAAAGCACTCGGAAAGTGCAGACCTCCTTTAATCACCTGTTCCTTGTCCCATTATCAACATTTCCTGAAAATGTCATCAAAATCCGTTCATAACTTTTCAAGTTATCTTGCTAACAGACAGACAGACAGACAGACAAACGCAGGCGAAAACATAACCTCCGCTTCGCGCGCTTCGCGCTTGGCGGAGGTAATTAGACTCTATACTGATCAGCCATAACATTAAAACCACCAACAGGGGGCGCCCCGATAGCCTAATGGTTATGTCGCATGACCCAAGTGCTAAGGCGTAGCGGCTGTCCCGGGTTCGATTCCGACCTTGGGCGTTTACCGCATGTCCTTCCCCACTCTCTCCTGTTTCCGTCTCTATCCTCTATCCTATCTAATAAAGGCATAAAAGGCCAAAAATAAATCTTTAAATAGATCCCGTCATTGTCGGCCCATAAATCCTGATTGGGGCATTCTTACTGGAAACGAGCCTTTGTGTCCACAGAGGAAATCAGATCTTTAACGATACTTCTTTGGTTTGAGCTGTTGTTTTTATTTCCATCATAGTTTTTAACTCAGCAAACTTTTCACTTTAGAAGTCCCATTATCCAACACCACAAACACATTTATTGTGACACGGATTAACTTAGTAAGTGTGATTCTTCCATTTAAAATCCAACATTCGCATGTTATTCAGTCTCTGTCAGTCCTAATGCATCAGCCATTGTTGGCTTTAAAAATAAAACATGTAAAGACTAGCAGAAATAAGACAAGTTGTTAAGGACTTTCTCCTTTTGAAAACTCCTGAGAATGATTCATTCTTCAGTCAAAAACTCTGAACATTTACCCATCAAGGTTATTCAGATGTTGGAGTTTTTAGGCTGAATGAAGTTCATCCTTACAGACTGAAAGAAACATTTAACACAACATAATGTCAACTTGAGGTTTGTTGCGTTTGGAATCCCAGGGGGACTAGATAAAATCACATTGTCTCTCTCAAGTGGACCGATGTGAAATGCTCAACTTTTACTTGTTTGTTGACATCTCCATTGAAGACTGAATCTGTTATTATATGGTAAAGTGTTTGTGATGTTGCTGCTGGAAAGATTAAAAACTCAGTGGAGGCATTTTCTTTCAGGAAAGAAAGAATCAACTTTTTGTACATTTAGAGAAAAATACTTTCAAAAGCTTAAAAATCAAATGCTCTCTTTTACTTTTCACGACATGTGGTTCTCTATTATAGTCTTTCAGGGCACCTCGTCATGCCAGGGCCGCTAAATGCACCTAAACATTATGGTCTTACATTTGATGAGAGAAAAGACTGGTGAAGACACAACAAGAACAGCAATTCTCCACATGTTCAACTGACGTTCACTAATCACTGACAAGCCACAAGTCCTTCCTACATTAGAAACACAGAGCTAAACTGTGGGAGCGTATTAAACAGTGTGTCATTTGCAGCAAATGTAGGTATACAGGCCTAACTAGCAGCCTACCTGCAGAAATAACTGACCAAGGAGATCTGAATTGATTACATTATTATTAGCTCTGCCTTAAATATCGACAATACTAAAATTCTCCTTGTAATGTTTCTGTTGAATATTAGTTCTTTAAATTCCTCTCATAACTAATGGATTAATAGCTAATCATGTTGGTGCTACACCAGGAAATGAAAAAGAACTTTATTGAATTCATACGTTTGTATATGAGGGGGCATGTTAGAGCCCTATATGTAACAACGACCCGAATTGTTATAAAAAAAAAAAAAAGTAATAAAACCCGAAATGTAATAACTGGTCGATAATGTAACAATTCAGGTCGTTGTTACATATCGGGCTCTAACACGGCCGCTGGCTGCGTTTGCGGGGTGGCCGCTGGTGAGGGGTTAGTTTAATGGATTAATGATTGGTGCCAAGGATTTGCGGCCAAATATGGCAGGTGGCTGTTCATGAGGGGGCCGCAAAAGAGGGGGACCACTGTATATATATATACAATGGCATGCAAAAGTTTGGGAACCCCTGGTCAAAATTTCTGTTTTTGTGAACAATTAAACAAGTAGAAGATGAAATGATTTCCAAAAACCATGAAGTTACAGACAAATATCGAAAAGAGTGTTTCATGTTTTTCCACAATGATGCCTCTTGTCTTATTATCTTCTGGGAGACGCCCGTGACATAACCCTAACCCTGTGACCTAACCCTAACCCTGTGACCTAACCCTAACCCTGTGTCCTAACCCTAACCCTGTGACCTAACCCTAACCCTGTGACCTAACCCTAACCCTGTGACCTAACCCTAACCCTGTGACCTAACCCTAACCCTGTGTCCTAACCCTAACCCTGTGTCGTTTCCAATCAAGAAAAAACTTGCTGGTTAAATAAAAGTAACATTAAGTCAAAATTTACCAGGGGTATGAATAATTTTGGGCTTAACTGTATGGGGACAGGGGCATTTGTGTCTGATACTACACTCTACATTAAAGCAAGAAGCCCTTTAATCCATAAATTATTGACTCACCTAATAGTGTAATAAAATTATTACACTATTAGGGGAAAATTATTTTCCCTGCCCAAAAATGTAATAAAGGACCCAAAGTTGTTACATTTTGGACAAAAAGTTTTTACGTTTTGGGCTCAGCATCTTATTACATTATCGACCAGTTATTACATTTTTTTTTATAACAATTCGGGTCGTTGTTACATATCGGGCTCTAACAAGCCTGAAAGTTAACAAGGATCATTAGGATCAATTAGCACCACTAACATGTCCAAATAGGGCAGGCTGGTTGTCTACATTTGAGGCAAAGGTCCATTCACCAAAATGCCACACAAGAGTAAACAGAAAGGTAATGATTCAGGCTACATGAAGTTTCCACAGCAAAGTGTGAGAGCAAAGACTATAGAATATTACAGCCTACAGCAGGCCAGGCTACAGTGTTGCAACTGCAGCAGAGGATGATATTGACCTTGTTGTAGCTGTATATATGTTTTAATTAAATGAACCAGTGCATCATATTTAAACTCATTCATTCTAATAAAGCCACTGCAAGTCAATAAAGTGTATTTCCCTTTTACTATCCCTACATGATGCATAAACTACTGCTATACATGACATTTTCTACATCCCCAGGCTGTAACTCTGTTATGTAACTCCTGGAAACCTCCTTCGATGCTTTTTCGGCGACAGATACTCCTCTAAACACACACCTCAGCACCCGACAGTCACTGATGCCAAACTACTCTTATTGTCACAGCTGTTTAAAGCCAACCAGAGCTTAGAAGACAAGTGGATGAGTTGTTTTTTTATAAGAGAGGAAGTGTAATTCTGTGAAGCAGGCAGCTGGTGCCGTTCCAAAGATGGGATCCAAACATCCAGAACATTCCAACATACCTGAAGGAATTTACTGCCAGACAAAAACAAGCTAAATATTTGGTCGAAGCTGAGTTATGAGCAGAATCTGATGTTTATCCCATCCAGTCATAAAATATGTTATACCACTGATACCATGTGAAATTTAGGAGGGGGGGGGAGCATGGGAAAAAGCTCACTGCAGTGACTGCACTTGGGCCAGTTGAGGCTAACTGTAAAGTGAATTCAGAATTAAAAATGAATCATTAAGCTCATCCATCAGTTCAAATCGACATAAAAAGCTGAAAAGAAGAAGAATCAAAAACATATCTCTTTTGTTCTGCATTGTCAAAACATCACTGAGCGTCTCAGGTTTGTCTTTTAAGGCTATGTGTACAGTAATTAATATTCTGCCCAAAGAGACTCAAAGTTCAGTCTTCATAACTTCCTCATCGCACAACATTAAAACCACTGACAGGCGAAGTGATTAACACCGATCATCTTGTTACAGTGCAATGTCCTGCTGGGAAAGCGTGGGACCTGGCATTCATGTGGATCTTAGCTTGACACCAAAGTCCTTATAGGCAAGTCTCACCACTTGGTAGCAGGGCAGGAAATTAGCACCCGCCACCGGCCAAATGCGGGTATTTTTTTTGGATTTGCGTGTAACTATGATCAGCCCACACGCCAGTCTGGCGGGTGGTAATGTCGGCAGTGAGCGCATTCAATTGAGTTATGCACCCGCTGACCACTAGGGGTAGTGATGCGCCCGTGCTGCCACCAGATTGTTGCAGACGCTAGAAGAGGAAATCATTTGTGGATTGGTAAACAGCAGTAAATTTAAAAGGAAAAATGTGGCGTTATCTGTCAGGGCTGAAACGCAGTAGTCCTCCAAGAGAACAACCCCAACCACCGACGGAAGGTAAAAAACCCAAGAGGTCATTTAATGAAAAATGGAGGTATAATGAAAGTGGGAAGGAACGCGTTTGGCTTGTTTATGATGAAAGTAAGGCAAGAATATGTTCTGTTCGCAATGGCGCCAGAACTGCCCGTCAAGCAGCAAGGACAATAGCTTTATAGTGGGCACAACAAATATGAAGCTCCAGGCAATGTTGGCGACGTCGCCGTGCTGTTGCGAAATAAAGCAAATCAACTTTTGATGTGAAACAATTATTTCAAAATTGTTGTGGCCGGTAAGAACATTGAATGGCCGGGAGAATTTTGAATCCCCAGCCACTGTGGCTGGTGGTGAAAAAGTTAATTTCCTGCCCTGCTTGGTAGCCATCTTGGTAACAGGGCTAGGCTGTTATTTTGGGCTAACTAGACCAGGCTTTTCTCTAAATGAATGGGGAAAGAGACCGAACTGCAGTTCCACAACTGCATGTTTAGAATCACAAGTCAAATCTGATTCAAATTGCTTAAAAACAGGGTAGCCCAAAACAGGGTCTAAAAAGTGTTTTCCTTTACAGTTTATACTTTGCATGCCACAGTTTCACACCACCACACTTGTATCCGTGCGACAACACGGTTGACTGGACGAAAAATTGGCTATTTTCGGGGGAGAGGCAGAACATGTTTCATACAACTACCATCTTTCTCCCATAGATTTCCATTCAGGATTCTCTAAGTGACGTGACCCTCCCTCATACTGTCTGTGGTAACACCTAAACATTGTAGCAGACCAAGACAAGTGTAGTTACTGTGACTAGTTTGAATTTTTACTCCAGATTTCTATATTGTCGTTCTGACCTGTTAATACAACAGTTAGGGATCTCTGTAATTCAGTTTGGACTAATCCGAATAACAGCTGCAGAGATCTTGAACGTCATTGTGACTAATCTGAATTACATTTACAGTGCCACAGTGTGTTTGAACAGCTCCAACATGCTGTAGCTTCTGACTTTCTACAGATATCTGCAACGTCGCTCACCGAGTCAAAACTTTAAATCAAGATATCTGTCATTACATTTTGACAAAGCAGATATCAAGATATCTGTATCTGTTTGACTATTGAAAATATCTAAAAAGGACAATGTTGGTATGTTGATCTGAGGGTAAATAAACAGGTCTTGAGCTAGAATAATGACAAGTCAGAAATAAACTGAAGATATCTGAAGCTAGAGTTACAACTAGTCATAACTCATAACTCATGTTGTGGGTATCTGCAGCTGAACTGTAGATATCTGTAAAAAGAGATGAATGGTAAAAGTGATGTCATTTGTTTTGGAGGAATAAAGTTGTGGATATCTGAACTGTTCTTTTTGACGGTAATTGAATTACTGCAATACATATCAGTCTAGATATAACAGTTTGCCACAATGCCTAAAAACTGCTCAGGGACAACTTGAGGAACATGAGAAAAAGTCCAAAGGGTTGACTTTGGCCTCCAAAATCCCCAAATCTCAATCTGACTGAGCATCCATGTGACGTACTGGAGCAAGCCTGATCCACAGAGGCTTCACCCCACAATCCACAGGACCCAACGTCCTGGTGCTGGACACCACAGGAGACCCTCAGAGGACCTGTATTCATGCCCCTGCGTTTCAGAGCTGTTTTGGTCCTAATGGACCTATGCAATATTATACAGGTTAATGTTTTGGCTTGTATAAATCTGTTACACACTTTCCTTAAAACTACAAACTCTTTTATCTTGGCTTCACTGTTGGTGCAGTTTGTTTGTCAGAATAACTTCATGGCAATGCAGCAGTTTGTGAAGTGAGAACAAGTTACAGCTGGGGTAGGCAGTACTTTGTTTTAGCATCATTGGGCAAAAAATCCACACTAATCTTTCTACATATTGTTATTCAAGTAGTCTGAGAGGAAACTAGACTTCTGCACCTCCTCCTGGCTCTGTTAGAAAATCTAGCCTGTAATGGGAGATTTGAGCAAATAAGACCAGTTGGAAGAGAAGGTATAAATAAGAACAAAGTCCATGACGAGAGCAGGATGTGGTGGCACAATAGGTTAGACGGGAGGCTACTACTGGGGAGGTTGGGGTTTAATTCCCAGGTGTATCCACAAATAAACTTTTACCTCGAAGCTTGTATGGTGGGTGGGGCTTGGACCAGAGAGGGGAGAGCTGCAGGAGTTGTTCTGCCAACTGCAGCTTTGACGGCCTCATCAACAAGGCCAGAAACCCCCCCAATGACACTGCCTCTCTCCCCCCACCATAGACACTGATTCAACAACTTAAATTAACAGCTTTTTAAACAGGACTATTATTATGATCTGCACATGTCAAGTTGTTTACACCATATCCTGAGTCATTCTGTACATTCTCAGGTGAATAAGTTGCACATCCCCGCACACTGTAAATATATGACTACTTTTTATTGCTTAAAATTCTTTAGATTTGTTACACTCGTTGTTTACTTGACTTGTAACACTTACTGTCGATTTGCAACACATGCTTCCTCATCAGATTTTTAATCCATGTCAACGCTCTGCACCAAATTCCTTGTATATGAAAAGTCATTCGTTAAGACACTGTATGAAGCTGTGGGTGCACACACACACACACACACACACACACACACAAACACAGACACACACACCTGGTGTTGAGCCTCCTCCAGGTTTCCACCGGCCCACAGAGAAAGGCCCAGTCGATGGCGTA
>OMNN01003354.1:4143-16440 GCA_900302755.1 Chromis chromis
TGACTGAACTAAAGATGCTAAATACCACAATACTGCTGCAATGTTAAACTTTAGAAAATCAGGGTGAAACTGGAAAACAAGCAAAGACACTCTTCTTCAGTGTGCAAATATTAAATAATGTTTTTTTTTTTTTTACTACTGCACATAAAGAAAAAATATTTTTTACCTAATAAACACAGTTTTGTCTTTTTTTGCAAGAGAAACCAAGGAGGCATTTTTGGTATCTCCTTACAAATCGGGGTCAAGTTTGGTTCGGCTTAAAAAAAAGACAACAACAACAAATAAACAAAAACAAACAAAACCACAGACATTTGACAACATGATATTCCATAAAAGCTATATAAAGTCTAACATTCCTGTGGCAGAAGAGGAGTTGGCCACGATCATCGTGCCGTCTTTGAGGGACGAGGACCTGCACAATAGACCATTTGTTAGTTTGCACACATTAAACATGTGACTGAAACTAGTGTGTCTGTGCGTGTTTCTCTTTGTACCTTCAGCCTCCCCAAGGCAGACCTCCTCACACTCCTCCAGGTGGAGAAAGCGGTTGCCATTTCCTTCACAACCGCTGTAGATGAAGGGCCTGCAGGCCTGAACCTGACTGTTAAAGTACCAGCGCAGAGTGTATCGCCCACAACTCCCCTCCTCCATGGGCAGCAGGCACAGGTCTGCTGGGGCTGCAGCACACATACACGCACGTGAAAAGTTTGCATGCATGGACACAAAGAGAAGGAGAAAAGGGCAGGCCAGGCAAAAAAAGGAGCAGAGACAAGGCAGCAATAAGGAGCAGCAGCCTTATTGCGTGCTTGTAACCCAAAACAAGCATGAAGGGTCACCGAGATCATCAGACCAACCAGTTATTCCAATACTTTTATGTTTTTATGCAAAGTAACACCGTGATACATTATTCTTTTTGTCTTATTTTGCTGCATGCATGCATGCATTTCATAATAATAAAATAAACATAACAGCTTCATTTGTGTATCCCTTTTCAAAAATAAGTCAATGGCAAATCAGCTAATGCAGCCTGAGACATGCAGAGAGCCAGACACCAGACGGGCAGGACAGCACAATTAACCCTGAATAACTCCCAGAGCAGGTCAACAGCACATGAACTGCTTTACCTTCCCCTTTGACTCTCCTCTTGGACCTGACTGATCTGGACTTGACTGCTTTCACGGGTGTAACTTTGACTGCTTTCTGACCACCAACTGTCGCTGGTTTCTGAGCGACACCACTCGCTGGTTTGTTTGGTTCAAATCTGACAGTTTTCTTAGATTCCTTATTGTCGACCAAATCTGGCAATACACACACAGAAACACAAAACATCCACGCACAAGCGCACAACAGACACACAGACACACAGACACACAGACACACACACACACACACACGACCAGTCAAGTTGCAGTTACATGCATGTATGTACAGACTCATAAAATATATGTAGTGAATACTGTGAATGTGAGCAAGATGTATGTAAGTTCATTGAGAAAAAGGTGTTCACATTCTTAGCCAACAATTGAAATTCTCATAAAAGTTGTATCCTTGACCGTAGATATTGCTTCAAATGCAGATGCAAAGAAACTACAAAAATTGTCAAGTGGGTGCTTCACAGACATCTTCAACCCAGCAGCACATAAGATCCATACAATCTGCGCAGTTTCAATGTGGACAACCAAGATTAGTGTCACCAACCCCATATGTGACCACATGCCAGGTCATGTTTGTAAATGAGAACTGGCTCTCAAACATTTTTACCTGGTAAAATAAAGGTTAAATAAAATAAAATAAACATGTGTAACATGGCCACAATCAGTCTGCTCCTGAGTAATGTTGTTAAATAATGGCCAAAAAAAGCATTTTTTGCACAATAATATGTTGTTACAGTGGAGTTGACCTTTAAGCTCTAGGATACAAAATGTCAGCACTTCATTGTTTTATCATGTTAGATATCTGTCTGCAATTTTGTCATATTCTTGAGTTATGGGGAAAAAACACGTACTGTTAAGTCACAGTGACCTTCAGTGACCTTTGATCACTGAATTTAAATCAGTTCATCCTGGAGTCATAATGAAATTCCCTCCAGGTAGCCCTATTCAGTCATACTCTGTTAAGTTTCTTTTAAAATATATTACAATCAGTGCATTTTGTTATGCATATTACACTGTACTTCTATATCTGTCGAGCATTTAGTATATGTAGTGTATTTACTTGTATGTAGTGTATGTAAGCTGTATATTTTACCTAATCTGTGTATGTGAAAGGCCAACAAAGGACAAAAGTAAAAAAAAAATTGCAATAGCTATAAACTCTCAGCACCTCAGCTTCATGTTCTGTATCACAAAACTGCATCATCCATATCAAATAGAAAGAATTGGATTCATTCATATTTTGTGTCCACAACAGCATGAAGAACATGAGATCACAGTGACATTAACCTCTGATGTTTGGCAATCAAAAATGTATAATTTCAACCTTGAGTCCAAGTGAACATTTGTGGCAAATTTGAAGAAATTCCCTCAAGAGATTCCTGAGATACCACATTCACAAGCATGGGACAGACAAACAACCCCAAAACATCATGTCTCTGGCCGGAGCTGCTGCCGGTGCATACGTATAAAAAATGAAAGAGAGACGTTAACATGATAACAGCGGATAAAGACCGGCAATCTACACCATCAGACTCAGGATGGTGTGTGTGCTTGTAGCAGGCTGTATGAAAAAAATACTCAAGGCCAATACAGCGTCATTATCATGAAATGAGCACAAACTGAATAGCAGACGCCTAAGACTGAAACCCCTCGACTGGTATGAACTGGATAATGTAACATAATTTCACACAGCATTTCAGTTTATCACTTGAAACAGAAAAGTGTGCAGGACATATAGTAAATGTGACTCATTTAAAAATACTTTAAAGGAATATTCAGTATTTTGACAACCTGGTTCTTGTTATTGTCGCTTCTTCATAGCAACATTTTACTCCACATATCTGTTATAAGTTGGGTGTATTTAGTCATAATGGGAAAAAAAGGAGATAAACACCCAGGCTTACACGTTTTTAACTTGAGGATAAGGATTAGGTCAATGTTAAGTTTCAAGCAGAGAAGACATACAGATTTTAAGATGGTGTTCAGGCTATGCTACTTCACTGCATGACTGCAACACATAACACAACATACCATCACTCTGGTTGGCAGGCGGAGGCAGATAAAGCAGCTCATCCACGGGGTCGTCGTAGGCCTCGATGGAGTAGATGTGCTCGTAGTCCGGATCATTGGTGTTCACCACCACACGCAGCTCACGGCCTGAAAGAAGAGCAGCATCACACAGGTAGAAGATCCTGCACTCGAATCCTCCAACCTTCACATTGACAATATTTTCTCATCCCAAAATGGTACAAAAAAGTCAGCTAAATAGAGCCTAAACCCTCCCATAGCACTTGTCTTGATATAATCATAGTGATATAAAGTTTGTCAGTGGGACACAAATGGAGTTCTCTGTTTTCTTGATGAGAAAACCACCCAGGGTTCAGAGGTCTCCAAATGTAGCACCACCACTTACACCTGTTTGTAAGGGGACGGACAGACAGACGAACAAGACCGAGGTCAACAGGCAGAGCGATGGAAGGAAACACTCACCCTCCTGACCCTTCAGTACCAGTTGTTTCTCTGGTGCAGGCCGAGCCCTGACGGTGGGCATGGACCGAATGTTGGGGCCTGAACCTGAGAGAGCCGGATAGGACAGGGAGCAAACAGGGGCACCGAAAGAGCAGAGACGGGATTTTAGAGAGCGAGAGAGAGCAGGTAGGTGTTACAGGGCAGATCAGAGATGCAAAATGAAGAAAAAAAAAGGCTAGGACAGAACATTCTGGTAGTGAAACATTTAGACACATGAGCCAACGACAAACCCAAAGCACCACAAACATCATTCCGCCATTCCAACACAGACACCAGCTACAAGGATCCGCCAGGTTTTTGCAAGACCAAACAACATGATTCAGTCTTCCAGAAACTGTGATCCTTTAAGGACTGAAGTCGCTGCTATATTGACTTGAGTCACTCGAGCCAAACTACAAAACATCACAGAGTTGTTCATTATGAAGCTCGTAACTATTTCTTAGGTAATAGTAAATAAATTAAACATGAGTGAAATTTTGGCTTTGGCCTCATTATCTGTAATGCTGCATACTTATTAGCAGCCTGCCTCACCATCGCTTAGCTCATGCTGCTGCAACTGCTACTTCATAACACTCATGTGGTCGTGCATTGATTAACAGCTCAGACAACAAACACGTTATGTCAAACTGTGGCAAAGTTGAGGTTTTCACTCCTTTTTGTTCCAGTAATTTACTTTAATATACTCCATATTATTTACTTTTATAGTAAATAATTGGTGATTGGAAAAAAAAAAAAAAAAACATCTGATAAAAAACCTGGAAAAACTCACAGTTATTTTACTCTAACTGCCAACCAAAGGATATTAGACTCTATTTTGTTTGTGTGCATGACTTTAAATGTATGTCACTCATTCAAACTGAACACAAACAAAGGAAAATGCATATCAGCTCATCCAAATATCACTACAGACTCTGCAGCGGCATATGTGGTATAGTACACTGCTGTGAATCATGCTAAATCACAGCCCTTCTGTCCACTTTTCTGCTGCAGTTGAGTGGCTCACTCACCTCCGCACGCTGAGGATCAGACAGATGGACAGGAAGGAAGCAGAAAGAGAGGGAATAATAAAGGTCAGTTTAGAGAGTCACGGCATCGCTGTCATCCTCTCAGGCTTCTCTTCAATTATACTTCCATAGAGTTTAGCTGAGGCTGTGACTCATGTGCTGTGATTACCATCTGAAGTTCAACTCGAGGACAACACTCTTATAAATTAGCAATGCAAGCTGCATGAAAGACTCACCACAGTGCTGACTCATCTCGGAGCGAACGTACTCTCTGATCTCATCCTCCTGAATTCAAAATAAAGAGGGGAACAGGGCAAAACACATTGATAAACACAACCCCGGTATCAACTCGCTGTAAATATGTGTGTGTGTGTGCCATTTGGTGTCTTCAGATTGAGCCCCGCGGTAAGGATCAAGCACTGACCGTCATGCCTGGCTCTCCTTGGTCTCCCTTGCCTCCATCTGGGCCCATCTCTCCCTGCAACGTGGACAGGTATTAGGACACAGACGACCCACAGAGAGGCTCGCAGCGCATGAATTCATGAGGCCGAGACCAGGTGCAGCACGTGCAAAAGCAGCACAATCAAAGTGGAAGGTTGAAGCAACAATAGAAACTTGACAATGTCCTTGTATGGGATTACTATGAGTCCTAACGAGTAGCAAACACAGCCCTAATGATGTCTGATGTGGTCCATGAAAATTTAAATGTGAAAGCAATGAAGCAAGAAAATCTAGCCTTTCTCAGAAACTTTTGGCATATTAAAACATGCAGCTCAGTGCTAAAGCATGACTTAGGTGTGTTTGATGAGGGACATTGGAATTTCTTAACCGCAGGTAGCAGTTTCCAGCAAGTAGTGATGGCCAAGAAAAGAGCCAAGAGACATGAGCAGACAGGTGCAACACTGACCTGCTCTCCTCGCTCTCCCGGGATCCCTGGGATGCCTCTTGGACCGACCATGGCAGGACCGATTGGGCCTCTCTCTCCCTGACACACAGGAAAAACATCATTAGAAAATACAGCACGTTTATGCACTGTTACTGCATCTGCACAGATCATCTCTGGACATGTGGTATTTGATTGCCTGGTTTTTTCAGAGAAAGATAAAAAATCATGTTGCATTATTTACAATCCATTATATACACCGATCAGCCACAACATTATGACCACTGACAGGTGAAGTGAATAACATTGACCATATTGGTACTATGTGGTCTGCTGGGAAACCTTGGATTTTGGCATCTGTGTTGATGAGACTTAGACACCCAAATAAACATTGTCCCAGAACAAGCACACTCCCTCATGTAAATGACAATTCCAAATGTCACTGGCCTACCCCCGCAGGAAAATGCACCCCACCACATGGCAAAAACATCAAACAATCAGGAACATGTTGAGGAACATGACAATAGCCCAATATGTTGATTTGACCTCCAAACTTTATTTCCTTCGGGATGAATAAAGTTGATCTTTATCTTTAAACTTCCTAGACCCCATTCTGATCAAGCATCAACAGTATGCAATGGAACAAGTTTGACTGACAGAGGCCCCACTGTACAACCCAGAGTACCCAAAGGATCCACTGCCAACGTCCTGGTGCCAGACCCCATAGGACACCCTGAGAGGTCCTCTTGTCCATGCCCAGTGGTTCAGAGCATTTTTGACCACATAAGGGGGACCAACACAATATTAGGCAGGTGGTCATAATGTTATGCCTGATCGGTGTATAATGTAAACATTACGGTCAACGGTTACTGTACTCAACAACAAACACTAATTGAATATGCTTTTGCCCCACTTATAACAGAACTGCCTCTTTAGATGAACATCCGGGCGACATTACAGGTCTACCGTGCAAGACCTTAGGCCATATTGAGACTGTTCTAAATGAGACTTGTGGTCACAGAACAGGATGTAACACCAACAATGTACGTGTTAAACACAAGAATGGGAAAAAAAGAAACCTCAGTTCCTGTGGACAGTTTACCACAGTCTCGTGATACATCATACTTTATTAATGATGACTAAAAGTTAGTTTGCGCAAGATGTGACCCATTGATAGCAAAGTTTAGGTTTAATAAGGTATTCATTGCAGGTTTCTTACCTCTCCGACGTAGGGGTAGACCTCCTCAGAGTCGATGCCTCCGTTTTCCTGCACATACTTAAAGGCATTGGTCATGTAACCTCCTCCACAGCCGTCGTTTTCTGTGACGCAGTCCACCAGGTTCTGAGGGCTGAGATCAAGGAGCTTACCCGTTGTCTTGGCCAACTGGCCCTCGAGGGCCCCGGCAGAACTGAAGGCCCAACAGGAGCCACAGGATCCCTGTGAACGAAACAGAGAAGAGTGAGGGGTTTAGTTAGATGATACAGTAAGTACATAATCCTATTACTGTATTCTCGCTGATAACAGTAAGAGGAAGTTAAGCAGACAGCAAGACAGAAATAATGTGTATAAATGCATGAAAGCATTACAGCTTTGAACTGTGGGTTTTGACTGAGAAGGCATAAAATAAGTTTAAGTATACGGCTATTCTGGTTAACTTTTAATTGTTTTTGATTTTCAAGCAAAAATGCTAGTTCCCTCTTGTGAGCATTTTGCTGACTTCTTCCAAAACTAGCAATCTGAAGACAGTACCTTTGGGTTTAGGATATTGTGGCAGAAATTTGATAGACCACACAAATAATCAATTGTTCAAAAAATAATTACATGATTAGAGAAAATAACAATTTTACACCTTATTCATCAGCTTAATAAAACCAAATCAAAGAGACTAAGAGAACTCAATATCAAAGAGAAATTGTGCATGCCTTCTCCTGTGTGTCCACTGAGGGTCAGGCTTTGACAACTTTAACAACAAAAAATATTTCTGTTTGTTCGATGAAAGACTGCCACTGAATTTGGGTTGCAAATGTTTTGGCAGCCTTAGAGGACGAATGTGTTTGTGTCAAATGTGCTATATGATGGACACTGATGCTGCATTTTGACTTCACCCAAGGAATGAAAATCTCTGCTATAATATAAATGAACATATATGTTAAAATTAAAGAAACAAATGAATTTCAATTATTTGAGGTGGAAGACACTGACTGCACATTGCCCTGACGTGAAACCCCATCTTGAACACGAACATCACTGCTGGTCTCACTAATGTTTCTGTGTCTGAATGGGAGCAAATCCCTGCAGTAGGTACTTGAGGAAAGCCTTCCTAGAGGAGTGGATGCGATCATAGCGTCAGATTAATGCCCCTGAATTTAAAATGAAATGTTCAACAAGCTCAGATGAACCTTGCATTCAGGTGTCTGCATACTTTTGGCAGTGTATAGAAATGGCTATTTGATTCTATCTATATGAAAAAGTATTTTTGACATCCAAATGTTTGGGTCCCTATTGGAGAACATGTCTGCTGTGTTGAAGCTTCCTCAGTCACTGTAAAAAAAAAAAAAAAAAAGTTTTATTGAACAATTGTTGAATCGAATTACTATCGAGTTTAATTGTACATATTTTCCCTAGATAAAACTAGTAAAATCCTAGAAAAATAGCTCTGGTGCCAGATTTTTGCAGATGTTTTATTTATTTCTTTTTTCTTTTTTTTCTTTTACAGTAATAAAAAACTCTACCAGAGATGTCGTCTGACTGCAAACTCTCATCCGGCTTTGAATTAAACCGCCTCTGCTGCTCCTCCTCCTCCTCAAAAAAAACAACCCACTCTAACATTCTGCTGCTCTGATTTGGCCCAATTAAAAACTTTGTAAATGTGTAATCGCATCTTTTCACTGGGGGGATTTTCTGAATGCGTCTTTGAGCTTTGTTATAACTGAAATTTGCCTCAGACAAACAAAACATCAAAACACTATTCAGTCATCATAAAAGCAAGTATAGATGAAGCGGCAGAGTTGTTAGTATGCAGAGAGTGTAGTCGCTCTGTTGCATAATTCATGACAGTCAGGAAGCAGAGGAGCAGCTCAATAAATCCTGTTTACAGCTGCAGATTTAAACTCACCCACCAGGGGGTGACAACGTCATCCACAACAAGCCTTAATACACTCGGTCAATTATATTCGCTCTTAATCTGTCAGTCAATGTATGTTTTAGCATTGTGTGCTTCTGTTTGCCAAACCCATAAACCGCATGTCACAGTCATCTATTATTCAGGAGCTTTTCTATTTACACTTGAGTTGAAGCTAAACAACAAAGCGTTCTATAGGACAATTAAATAAAAACAAATCTTTAAAGCAGTCATATCGAAAACCAGCTAAGATAAATTCTTCATATTTACATTTTTGGTGTAGGGTATAAAACAAATATTACCTCCGGTCTGTATGTGTGATCATGCAGAAAACTATTTATTGCTGTTTGCTCAGGCAAAAAGCAGCTACAAAGCCAAGATGCACATTGAAAACCAACTCCACGTACACAAAGTTAAACAGCACATTAACTCGGCTGAGTGCTTCTCCACCACCTCTGATGTTCATTAGATAACATGGCATCGCTCTGCTGCTAATGTGCCCGGTAGCAGGAAGCACAGATGTATGCATATTTCAACCTATGTACTTCATGTTCTGCACAACTTGTGTACATAAATAAGTCCAGTATGTTCAAGAGACTCATAATTACTAATTAGACTTAATAATAAAAACCATTCCTTTGTTTCCAAAGCCCATTAGTGGCAAGACCAGTCTGTTCCCTTCCTCTGCCGTGTTACATGATCATACTCTAAATGCAGTTGTTGCAACTTGGGAAAATATTCACCGCACACTCTGAGGTGACATGATTCTGATCTCTGGAGAAAACCACCCACCCACGTTTAAGGATGTATTTGAATATTTTCATTCAAACTGGAGATTAATGTAAAGGCTTTTCACTATCAGGTGAAAGCCTTGTATCTTCAAGACCTGTTTCTGAACTCATCCATTGATGGATTTCTTAATACCAGATTTCTGAAAATATCAGTGTATTGAAGTCCTCCTCCAGTTATTAATAAAATGTCAAAAATGACTCATCTCAGTGCATCACAGTTACATATTTAGGCTGATCTTCCATTAAAATAATCCCTTCTAGCCTTAAAATGTAACCGGAGTCTTCGTCATTGCTTCCTTTGTGTTGATCAATGACATCTCTGCTCTTTCTCCACTTCTCTATGCTACACTTTGGCAAGTTGTAATATTGGAGTGACTGAGTCACACATGTTAGCATGGAAAAGACAAGACTGGTTCCTTAGGTTTGTTACATATGAAACCCTGAGAGTCTAAATCCATGTTGCAGTTTTATGAAGAAAATACTCTGTTATAGTGTTGACTGCTTATTTAGGTCATGATTTGTCCTCCAGCATATAAAAAACACCATTTGGACATGTTAACAAGGTAAGAAATTAACATAAATCTGCACAATTATTTTCAGATTACATGACTGAACTTCTGACAAATTCAGACTTTCATTAAATACTGAAAATAACTTCTTATTTAATTTCCATAGTCTACATCTGTCATTTTCCATGCATGTCCCTGACGTTATTATTTCTGCTTCTGCCTGCAACAGTCACATTTCCCCACAGAAATCAATTAGGTTTTGTGCTTCCCTCGAAACATTTTGCCTGAAAACAGCCTTGGGAACTTTGTCCTCAGTTTTCCTCAAACTTTCAAACAAACCCCACCACATGCCAAAGGTCCAACAGGATTTCTAACTGAAGTTTTCCCTCAGCATGAAATATGGACTTTATAGAGAGCAAATGGCAGTAGGTTATCTGAGGAGTGCGGCTTCATAAATGCAGGTGTCAACAACAGGTGTTCTTTGGATGCAAGGACATATCAAGAAGAGAGAGAGAGGTTAGACTTGCTTTGTGGTATATAAGTCATAATTACAAAATACCAAGGCTTAAGGCTGTCACAGGTGCAGTTAAGGAAATGGGTGTGTTTACCTTTCCAACAGGGAATCAACATGTCTAACTAGTGAATTCACCATCAACAATCAGATGTTCACAAATAGGCTCCAATGCTTCTCTGAAGTTAGCTTACTGCAAAGAGGAGAGGGGCTCTCTAGTACCAGCTGTCAGTTTTAGAAGAGCACCTACTAGAAGAGCCAAGCTCAATTACAGCTATCTACCTAGAGACCAAAGTGGCGGGGCTCAATCCCAGACCACAAGGTTTTTTCAAGTATAGTAGATCATTGTGATGCTATACGACAAACTGGCAGGTTTAAAAGGCGTGTTATCTTTAAAAGGTTGTCATAAAGACACCATTTATTAGAGCTTGAAACTGTAAAACCAGAAATAATCAGTTTTGATGGTCCTTGAACTACTCATGTGTGTGTAATGTGCCATTTCATCAGAAAAATACTCAGATCCAAGCTTAAAATCATGATATTTCATCAAAATCCCTTTGTTCGACACATCTCATATAAAACATGTGATTCCACTGACAAAAGTCTGTGAAAAACAGATGATTCTGTGCTTCTAGCAGGATGTCACTATTGACTCAGCTGTGACTAACAGTCATATGAAAAAAATTCAGGGATGGTTTGGCTAAACTGCGCTGAACTGCAAGTTGTGTTTACATAGAGCAGATGGAAAACAAATATGGAAACAAGTTATAATTGTAAGGATTTTAATATCTATTGTATGGAGAGTCACCATGTTTCTCTAGTATTTGATTCAAGGTAGAATCAAATATGCCATTCGTATAGGAAATGAAGACTATGTAACCCAAACTCATTCAAATAAACTATAGAAGCTGCTACAAAGGGAAACATTAAGGATCTTCTAGCCACTGTGAGTACAGGCCAAGACTGTGTTCTGTATCTGTAAATATGTTCTTTGTGATGGGATGGTAAACCGAACTCTTCTTCATCTCAAAATAGATGTTTTTTGATGTGGTTGTTTTTCTGTGTGACACTGTATGAATATCTGATTGTTCACGGTGAATTTGCTGGTCGTAGAGGTGTTGATGCCTTGTTAGAATCTACCTAATGCTTTCCACAACCACTTGCTCTGCTGCACCTGTGACAAATATTTGTGATTGCTTGGCAGCTGGCACCAGCCTCTGTGAGCTGCGTCTTATTCTTATATGCCCTAAAGAAGACTGGGAGTTGAAATGCGTGGGCTCCATTTATCAAAGACCTTTTACATTTTGCAAAGCAGCGCGCCTTGGTATTTTCTGGTTATGACTTATTGATCACAAAGCAGGTCTAAGCCCGTCTCTCTTTGTGAGACACCGACTGTTCTGGTTTCGATTCTTGTGAATCAAGATACAGCAATTTTAATCTGCCCACTGTCCCTGTCTATGTTAAAGATCAGCTTTGGCTCCTGTGCCAACATGTGCCTTTGGAATTTGCGCACGTGGAATGTTGTTGTTGCACAAGACCTTTTCTTACTTGTGTCCTTATGACTTGTGTTCATTGTCACATTTCCTTAAACTTGTTGATTGTCTTGATCAGGGGTGCCCAATCCTGGTCCTCGAGAGCCCCTATCCTGCATGTTTTAGATGTGTCCCTCTTCCAACACACCTGATTCAAATGATCAGCTCATCATCAAGCTCTGTAGAAGCCTGATAACAATCCTGATCATTTAAATCCGGTGTGTTAGAAGAGGGAGACATCTAAAACATGCAGGATAGGGGC
>OMNN01003378.1:8760-28878 GCA_900302755.1 Chromis chromis
GCCTGTGCTATGGGGGCTTCCTTTCAAGTTTCAAACACAACCTCCGGTGATGGTTTCAAACCTAATTCACTACCTCCAATAAACACACAGGCAGAAAGAGAATACATAAACTGTTTAACAATCACTCACTTTGAAAAAAGGGAAAAGAACAGAAGGGGAAAAAAGAGAAGGTATCCATCCGGCATTGCTTTTTTATAATCCGTCAAAACTATAAACAGAAATTGAAATAAGAAGAACTAAGATAGGTGTGTAAGAGAAGCACCAGGGACAGAGGAGACTGCTCTCTCCCCCTCTCTCTTCCTGCAGAAGCGAGTGATCCTGCTCAGGTTCTTACAACATGGAGACTCCTCCATAAATCATAGTCCCCACTGCAAGAAGACTGAAGAGTGTCAGAGTGACAGAAGACTCTCTGTGCATACTGCTCTCTGTCTCTTTTTCTTCTTCTTCTCCATCCTCTCTTCCACTACAGCTTTACAGGACTCAAAGCCACTGTCTTACTGACAGGGTCTTGTGACTCAGTAGTGCAGAACAGACAACCAGTGCTCCACAGAGCAAATACGGTAGAGTTCTGTGTACACGAGAGGAAGAGTTGTGGAGAGCCATAGGGTCAGCAGAAGTTGGGACCACAGTCGGTATATTGCAGCAAGTATAGCTGCCATACACTTCCACAAAATGCATTCACAATCCAAATCATTATTCACATTAAAATGTTTATAACATGGGACAGATAAGGACAGAATAAGTAAATCACTTAAAACTATGTTGTCGTCAGCCCTGATGAAAAGTGTAGGAAAAAACTTTTCTACAAAGAGGGCAACACTAGAATTTCTCTCCATTGACCTTCAAGGTAATTAGCAGTGGTCAGTGATGTGCTCTACATACAGTATACTTATTTACATGATATTTCAGGCCATCACTGCTCTGAGTCACAGTCCAACTCTATAGCTGAAGAGAAAAATCTTTCTCCCCATATGAGATGACGCTTTCTAGCACCATGCATGTGATCCACGCGAGCTGTCAGCCAAGTTTTGGTCCTGGTGTTAATCTATTTATTTACAGATCTGTGCGGAACACTGCAGCTGCACAATCCACTTTGATCAAGCTTGGTTGTAAAAGAGAAGAGTCATGACAGGAGGTGGAGGGAACGACAGAATGGAAGAAAAAAGAAAGGGGGAAAAAGAGAGAGCGAAGGAGTGTGGTTGTGTTTCAAGAGGTAAACCACAGGTTGGGTCTGGTGTAGCAGGGCTGATCCGTGTTTTCCCTCTGTGTGATTGGGTCTCTCATTAGGAGCCAGGCCCTGAAACCGGAGCCCAGACTAATGCCTTGCCGTGTTTAGAGAAGCACAGAAACCATTTGGCTATAATAGCAACCTTTTCAAAAACAAACCTCTGAAATGAAAGGCGGCCAGACTTGCAAAAACCGACAGCCGATTATTTTGAAAAGCAGGCAGAGGGGACATGACCATGAAAAATTGTAAACTGCAATTGAAAATAAAACCAGGCACACTGAAGGCACCACCCACTCCCCTCCTGCCATCTTTTCCATTTCCCTCTACGCTTCTCCTCTTTCCACGGTTCTTCATCTGTGACTCTGTGTTTCACTCACCTTCAGCCTCACCATGAGATGTGTCAAAGGGTTAACTTACACACACCAGGCCTCCATTCCACACTGATGCTGTCACAAGATAAGCTGCTCTCTCTGTCACTTATCAGTTATTTACTGCTACTTATTTCTCCCCTTCTTTCTCTCTCTCTTTCACACAAAATAAGCTTGTTTCGCCTGAAGCCATTCAAATGCTGTGAAAGACAAGCACGTATCCCCAGCTCTCTGACACAACGCTTACTGACATCAACAAGCGTTACCTAGGAATTTTTTCATATGTATGAACAGAAAAAAGACAAGTAGTTGAAACCCCCGATGTCTTCGTGCCTCGACTTGCACCAATCATCGTAATGAGCACGAAGCCGAATAGCCCGTGTTTTTCATGTTAATCACCAAGGCTTGCTTATGGTGG
The DNA here is from genome assembly GCA_900302755.1 of Chromis chromis. NCBI lineage: Eukaryota > Metazoa > Chordata > Actinopteri > Pomacentridae > Chromis > Chromis chromis. The sequence continues at coordinate 10,775 of OMNN01003378.1, forward strand.
ACATGCCTGTTCCCATGACTAGGGTGATAGCAAAAGTCAAGGGGTAACTGGGTTTGGGGGCAGGAGTGCTGGGTGCAAACCCATCCTAAGTTCAGAGCTCCTTGCTCCAGGGGACAGGCCATCAAAGAGAGAAGGCCACCCTGTTCAGAGCAGCAGCCTGGGCCTCAGGGGTCCCAGCAGTGACAGCTCCCATGTCACAGCCAGCCCTGTGGAACACAGGTAATGTACCCTGGGGGCCTGCTGAGAGATAAAAACGCACCAGGACACCTGCGTCTGAAGCTGTAATTTGTCTTCTCTCGTGTTCAAGGTGTTTTATGAGAGCAAAAGGACAAGGTGAAACAGCGAACAAAACAAGCAAGCCCACGTACGCCTTACGGAAATCCTCCCTCCCTGTTTTGCAAGCTGCTCAGGGCTTATTACCAAGTGAGCTTCTGCACAAATAGAAAGTTGTCTGGCATGCGGTTCATCAAACTGAGTGAGGACTTAAATAATATGAAGAACTTCACTCTGCAGTACTTTGGGAGGGTAAAATAAGTCATTGCATCGTCTAGTCTGAAAGACTTACAGATCCATCAACTAGCAGGCAACATAAGTAAAAGTCAAAAAGTTTGCTGAAAGTACTTTTCTGTTGTTGTCTAAGTAAGTGGGTGTGTGCATGTCTATGTGCATGTATGTGTGTGTTTGTATGGCTGGGGGTGACTGGTGATCCCTGCCTCTTCCTGTATATCTTATGCTGGGGTATTAGTGAGGGTCCCTCCCAGAGGCAGTGACTACACAGGCTCTTCTGAGAAGGCGCTCATCAACGCCCCTGCTTTCAAAGGCAGCTTTAGCCAGTGCCATTCAAAGCAATCAGCCCAGTCAGGGTCTGCCCATCCAGCCCAAATCCCTTCATGGCTATCAGAAGAACTCTGAGCTGGGCCTGCTGGGGGCAAGGCAGGGATGGGGGTGGGATTTGCTCATAAGGGATTGTGAAAAGGCCGTGACACACGCTTATTCATGCCCCAATAACCCCCAACAAAATATATATACTGTTCATGAAATAAATAATTAAAAAGATAGGAGTTAAGAGATACCCTGCTGGAGAAGTAATGGAGCCCATCTTGAGTACTGCACATATTTATGTACAGAGGCGTGTATGCAAACGAGCACTCGTACACACATGCATGCAGTCAAGCAGCTATCTACCATGGTAGATGACTCAACCCTCTACATTATTTAGATGCCATAGGACATTGCTTTGGTGTTGGTGAGGCATGGCATGGCACAGGATAAGTGCCAAACAAGAGACTACTGACAGGCCAGCAAAGCCTATGTCTGAATCAAAGTTGGGAATTAATCCAGCTGTTGATAAGCTTCTGGACATGAACTGAGAGGCCAGGAGGAGCTTGCCTTAAAGACTCTCCAAGGTGGGCTCATCACTCTCCGACTGGAGCTATTGATTAACCAAGCCTGATAACTTGCATGTCTAGCCTGGTAACCCACTGCACTTGGAACCGACCTGGATCAGTATTTGCATTCTCACACTACTTGTGACTCTCAGTGTTTGACAATTCATAGTCATAGGTAGTTCTAATCTGCAATCCAATCATGCAAACTGACTTATGTACCACTACTGACATGTCATTGGCTGGCTCATCTGCCCACTTTGATAAGAAAATGCTCTTGTACAGAGTCATAACCCAAGACAACTGACATTTCTTAGCTTACTTAGAGCACACCTTACATGTACACAAATCTATGTATGTTTCATGTATAGTATTCCTGCAGAATTATTTCATCACTAACACTGGACAACTTACTGGAGCATGTTGCAGTAGCTCTGCAGTCTCTACAGTAAAGTCTTCTCTCCTTCCTGTGACTCTTATCCACAGCACCAAAAAGGGATCTATTTTTTTTTCCAAAATGAGAAGTAATGAAAACCAACAAAGACGCTGCTTAGTCCAATAGTTAGAAAAACACCCATTATAGCCTTTTGTTTCAAGTTCTTGTCTTAGATTGCAATAGAAAGCACAGATCTAAATATGGCCCCAGCTGTGATCTTTTAACAGTATTTATTATACAGTATTTGATGTGTGTGAAAGGAACTGCAATGGTCTATATTTTGCAGCAGACTGGTTTTGGTTATGTGTGTGTATGTGGAGGGGGTTCACTTGGAATAACACTGGGCAGAATTTACCCATGAGAAACAACAAAAGATGCCTCAGAAGTATGTCAGAGTGCCCTCATATCTCTGCGGTGAGGGCAGCGAGGATACGGAGTGCTGGGAAGGGTCAGCCAATTTTAGAGGGTGTCTTGTTTTCTATCTCCATCAAAATCCACTGGTTGTCTTAGGGCAGCTGCAGTGGAATACATAACAAAAGCTCTTCTTGGGAAACACTGAGCCAATCAAAGCAGGCATCAGCAGCCTGATGCAGTAAATATGAGCCAGTTATTTGAAGTTTGAGGTTTTCTCCCACCAAACAAACTCATTTACTTTTCAAGCTTCAAGGTTTATGACAATTTCCCGTAAAAGAGCAGAAAAATTGTTGCACAAAACAATTGTTTGGGTTTTGGATTCAGATCATGATACGTTTCAAATATAAAACACAAACAGATGAACAAAGACTTAAACAGATACAGCACAGTTAAGCTAGAGCTATGTAAAAACAAAACCTGAGGGGATGACTGTCTGAGATGAGTTAATTACTGTGAATACCAATACGGATGCATGAAATTAGGCATCAACATACAATATTTTTGCCAATAGTCAATTGTTGATTTTTTTCCATTGCCATTGCAAATTCCAAGTCTTGAAATCAGTGTTTGTCCTCAAGTTTATGAGGGGCTTCAGCAGAAAAGTGCCTGACAGAATGAGTCTTCATGCAGTGCTTCCATTGCAACTCTGAGACAAATCATCGGCTTTAAATGAGGAATCAAGTTGGAAAATATAAACTAAGTAGTGAAATGATTTGATAACATATTGCTTCAATATGCAGTTTGCAACTTATCTGCTTTTCATATCCAACTGTCTTTACAAGGATGAACAAAGTCGATCAGTGATTTACGGTCAAAATTATTATAATTACAATAGAGTTTACTTTGCATACTTCCACTAAACAGTCAAGGCCTTACAGATGATGATGATAACAGGGATCTTGAGGGGGCTAGACCATGAACCCTGTCCACAATTAGCTGCAGCTTTGTAGGGCTGATCCACTTGTATGAAACTAAGGACTGAACTTCATCCTGCATCTGGCCACCCACTGTCCTCAGCATAATCAGCCTAGCAACTGTGTTCCTCCACTGAGTCTTGCTAATCTGAGGGTGCCCTGGCCCCGTCATCAGCCCCACATGGTCACTGAAAGGGAGTGAAGGAGGAGAAAGAGGAGCGGTACAGTACCACGTACGCTCTTGCTGCTATGAATCATAATGCATAAACAGAGCAAAAGAACAGAGGACATCTTGACCTAAAACAGGATGAGGGACAAGGGAAAGTGCACAGACAGGAAGGAGGTTATTAGCCGAAACTTTGAAAACAACTATCAGCAGAGGAGTCTTTGGACTGAGGAGGCCTCAAAATTCACCTATTGAGAGTTGAGAGCATTGGTGCTTTCAAGCCCAGGACAGTCAGGATATTAGGAAGGTAAAGGCCCTATTGAGTGCCAAGTTATCTTGCCCTGGCACTTAATCAAAGGGATTAAAGCTTTGGAAGCCAAACCCACGGGTTATCCTCCAGGAAGCATACCAAGTAGTTATCAAAAACACCAAAGTTCAAAGCTGCTCGATTTTCCTATATTAGAAGTGTTTTGGTCAGAGCCCTCATGCTTATTTCTAGATAAAAAAAGAAAAAAAAAAGTGTGTTAGAAATGTTTGTGCTTGCTTGCTTGAAAAGCAGTAGGACCGGGCAGGTACTTGTACTTCAGACTTACTGTAAGTCCATCAGGCTCATTGCAAGTTGATCAGTTACACCCAAACCCTGCCTCAGTCCCCCTAAAAAACCTGATCCAACTGTGTCTCACATTCACACAAGGGTCTCCCACAGACAGGACAGGGTGGAACAGTGTATTTGTTACAGTTAACCCAAAGACTTTATAGGACAGCAGAGCCCAGTTATTATCAGTTATATTTGTCTGTTTATTTTTGTGAAGCTTTGATAGTAGGCAGGAGTTAGCGAGTGCCAAAAAACAATTTCTTTGTTCCTAGTGAAAGTAAGGAGACTACTTTATAACAGCATACAAGACTGTGGCCAAGCTGTTTACACAATGCATAAGGCATCAGTGTGATATGTTTTCTAAGATTTTCTTTGGCATTTATAATTGGACAAGCACAAGGTCAGTGGTTTGAAGCTTAATGTGAGGAGTTTGGAAGTGAAAGCATGTGACAAATCTCATGACTACTCAAAGTTGCAGCGGTCTCTGTAAAGATCTGTGGCCTTTCCAGTGGCCCCATGCAGCTCAACCAGAATCAGGATTGAATGTCCCACAAACTACTAACTAACGCTGTCAGGTTTAGCGGTTTGGGGCTCAATTAGGACTGGGGCTTCTCATGTTGAAAACACGTGCCCTACTAGCAGTCTGAGGTGTTACACTAAAAACATGCAAAACATATGAGGGAGGAAATAAATTGCTTTGATGAGGTAAAAGAATATAAGCACACGCACCATGCCATTGCATATGCATACAGCCTTCATCTCTTTGTGTCATCATCACAAACTGTCACTGTGCATTACCAGACAACTTTCCTTCAGTCATATACAGATCTTGTTTAAAAAAAAACACACAACTGCCCCCATCTCATGAGACTTAAGCATGGTATGAAAAAGACAAGTCCCAATTACAAGTGAAACTTACACCACTAGGGCGAAAATCTATAAACGTAAATCCTGCATTTCTTTTAGACTAACGCCAAGGCTAAAGTGCAACAGCTTAACTTAATGTAAGAGAATATTTACACATTCTAGCCCATGCAGGCCTTGCTATGATGAAATCAGCCTGGACGCATATTTAGCATGTTCATTACTGAAGCCTCTGACCTGCCAGGATCCTGGTATAGCTTCAATAGACAGCCCCATCTGTCTGACGTTAGGACCATTGGAAACAGATGGACCTTTAATTGTATTTTTGTCCAAATTGCAAAATAGCTACTTGGGAACGAAGCTAAAATAACATACAAACAACAGCAACTATGATAACAACTGCGTCTGGACTGAAATGAGTACAGTAAGAGATCAAAAACATAAGGCGTACAAATTCAACTCTGCTCTTTGAAAGGGGAGCCCCCAACATTACTGGCCCAGTATTGATTTACTCTGCAATTTTGAGTTTCTCTCCCCACGCCAGCTCCACAATCTCTGTTGAGCATGAGGTTCGGGCAAATAGCACTCATCAGGTTTTTCCAAAACATGAAAGATTGATACCTTGCTTCTTTTCAGACAAAGGAATAATTGAGGAAGGGTTGAAATTGCTATTTGGACAAAGAAGCACTGAAACTAAAAGTGGATACCCAGGCCCCAGAGTTAGTTTAATAAACCATAATGGGAAAATGTTGCAGAAAGGGCACTTGTGTGATGGAAAATCTGGACCTTGTAAAAAGGTCCAGTCTTATCTATTAGATCCTTCAAATACAATGCTGTAGTTATGTGGATTTCAGTGACACATCTGGTTTGAATGGTGAACAGCGATGACAGGAAAAATAGGTAAATAGCTACCAATATCATGAAAACTTTTTACAATAATACTTGTTGAATAATTTTCCACCAGCTTTAGACACTAAAACAAAAGATGAGATTTCCTTTCTTCCAACCACTGCCAGCAGTGCAGTGTATCTGAATAGCCTCCCTTTCCTAAACCCTGCAATTTTCAGCCATGGACGAAAGGGAAAGAACAGATAAACAGGCTTTTTTTTATATTTCAGTCCAAATCACATCAAGGTATAAACAGTGAGCCCAGAGCACATCTCCTATTCTTTTTCAAAGTAAGTCCTGCTGTTCCATTTCAAATACCTTGGGGTTATGGGTCATAATGCTGCTTTCCAGCTTCTGAACACGTTTATTCAGGCATCCTACTGTAAATAGGGGGAGATTCAACATCAAATATCTCTATTCCCCATGCTGGCCCTTTCGTCTGTTCTGACTGGATGTGTGCTTTTGGCTAACAAAGTAATGATTTCTCCTCTTCTCTTACCAGACTCTGAATACCAAGTGGCAATATAATTGAGGAAAGTGATGAATATAGTTTTCTTTGGTGTCACAATGTATTAAGCAAGGTCCTAAATAGAACTAGGAATAAAATCAATCAAGTTGGCAAAATAACCAAAACCTAAAGATAACATAAAGTCAATATATGTCAGGAAATTAAATTAGTGTTAGGTTATGTTATGGCTCAAAGCTCCTAGGCCATTAAAGCAGTAATAAATGTGTTATAAAGCCCTTACAAGCCCCTAAGGCCATTAAGGGCTGAGCTGCAGAGCTGTTTACGAGATTGTTTATTACAGGCTAGGCTTATCATCATTTACCACGCAAAGGTGGCTAAAACGAACTCTATAAATAGCTGATTCACTGGTACTAAGCCAAGCTAAACAAGGCTTCTATAACAGGAATATGGCTGCTATAATATGAAAGGATTGTCACAAAATGCATCCAGTGGCAAGGTGAGGCAAAGAAGAAGGAGTAGAAGGGAGGAGGAGAGCTGAGCGGAAAGGAGAGAAGAGGGCAGGGTGACTAGCAGGTGGCTTCATATTGTCTCTATCCACCACATATGTCCCGTCCACTGCTGAGCTGACAGGTAGGGACACAATGTGTTGACCTGAGGGCCTGTTAGAGACCTGCAAGTGGATAAATATAGAGCAGTGGGAGAGCATAGGTGTCTTAAATGACATATCTAATGATGCTCATCCTCTGCAGGCTATTCCCCCGGTCGAGAAAAGGCTCATGAGAACACAACTGCTGTGTGCTGCCAAAGCCACAGCTCTACCTGCTGATTCTTTAAAGGAAACACTGATAGCAGCAGAATTGCGGCCTTTATTGTACCTTTCATGTACTTCGACCAACACCCTCACCATCCTCTTCTAGTATTCGCACACACAATATAAACATAAACAGTCCTATGCCTATTTGGATTTACAGTGAATGGGAGAGATTCATATTAAGCCTTTGCAGCTGTGTGTGTTCCATTTGCATATGAGAAAACTGTTTCAAAAGACTTGTCTATAATGCATAAGACCCTTTTAGGCTGTGTTTACTGCAACACTCTATTCCTCCCACTGACAATCCATGCAAGGGTTTGCATCATTTTGTGAGACATGCCAGTTGTGAATTATTCAGTCACTCATCTCTGCCACAGCACCGCATTTAACAAACACGTATGCACATTCATATATAAAAAGACAGAGTGGTCTACAAGGATACTACAACAGCACCTCAGTCAGTCCCTTTGGAGAGGTGGGAATCTTATTACCTAGCCGTCAGAACCTGTCCGACGCCTTTCCCTATGCCAGGGCCCCCTTTGTTAGACGGGGAATACGATGTACACCAGCAGCCCATTTACAGGCTGCCTGCTCTGAGTACTTTAATGGGCCCTGGGCCTTGAGTGTCATGAGCAGAAGAAAACACAGTTCAATTTCCCTTCACAAGTGCATAAAACAAGCACCTCCACTGTACCAGCCCCATGCATAATTCACTGCCGGTGATGTGTGTCTTAAACGCTACTGAAATATACATGGCGGCATATGCAAATTTGGCAGTGCTCTCACATGCTGTACTTGCTAAACAGACAACAAGAGAATAGCATGCCACGCAGACAGCCCCTTCTGGACACAGACAGTATGTAGTACAGTATGTAACTGTATGTGTGGCTGCTGAGGGAGTGTTAGCAGCACATATTACTGTAGGTTTTCAATGTGCAGAGAAATGTGACAATGCTCACTGTACCCTTACATGTACTCTCATGCCGCTGAGCTATTTAAGTCCTGTACACACACTGACATGAAAAAAAACCTGCAGGAGCAGCTGTGAAGCTGCACCTCCGTTTCTAAAGGATACTGACGAGAGTTTAAGAGTAGTTTCATCGCTTTACTGACACAAGATCCCAAGGTGGTCAAAGGAGGCCTTGGCTGAGCAGAGGTGAAACTAATATGCACTGCAACATATTCTTGCTTTAAAATGCTTTAATGTCTCTTTATTGTAGTAATGAATTCTGAAATCACTTCCTGGTTGGAGATAAAGACTGTACATTCTTGTAAGACCTATTCATTTATTGAGGGAGAAGTTGAGACACTTCTGTGAGGTCATATTCTAAGAAAGCATCTAGTGGTCACCAGAGGAACTGCAGCTGCAGTGCAGTGTAGAGCTCCACTGTATGTACAAGAACATATGTGTGTCTGTGGTCTTTGTGAACAATGTTGATGAGGTAGGAGGAATGGGCAGACTGGTGGTGTCAGATTTTATAAATGAGGGAGGAAACATCTTCATCCCAGGTTTGGACACCCCCACCACTTTTCTTACCAATCTCCCCCCTGCCCAGTGTGTGTGTTGATGTGTGTGTGCGTGGTTTGGACCAGGCGCTGGCTCAGTCCGATTCCCAGCAGTGTATCTTTAACAGGGCCTTCCCGCCGGGCTGCCAGCCTGTTCCCCCCTGACGGGACAACAGCCCAGCTGACGCCCCCACAGCTCTGCCAACACAACCCACGCCTTCGACCCACAATCTGGTCCCCTGATCCTGATGGAGGCAGGGTGGGGAGTGATGAAAAAAGGGGAGTGCAAAGACAATAAGGAAGAAAAAAGAAAGAAAGGAAAGGTTACCTACACTCAGGTGTGCTACACAAAGCAAGCAAAGTGCAGGCAAAGTGTGAGGGTGTGATGCTCAGAACATAAATTTTAGTAGCATTTTTTTAAGGGATGAATGCACAAATGATGGGTATATATAATATAGTATGATAAAAAGGGCTTTATTGTACATTCTAGCAGACTATGTTCACAGCGAGCTAAGACAAAGGTTAGAGCATGCAAACTCCACACAGGCAGCAGCAAGGTACTGCCATCCAAGGTCAAATATGCAGAGTTATATTAAACTAAGATGTCTTTGAGTGAAGGGAGGAATTTTAATCAAACCCTGTTCTATAGAAACATCTCAAAATATTGACAAAGAATGAGAGCTCAAAAAAGAAATTACAGGTCAGCCGCACAAGATTGTCAATAAAAAGTATACAATTAAAATAAAGGCAAAACACAATAACTACATGTTTTATAACATAAAATGATGCAATATCAAACCAAACAAAGAGGGTTGCAGCTTGACATTCACTGAGCCGCACTAATGTCCTGTGGATCTACTTAAGTTTATATAAGCAATAGCTTCTCTTGTTTTTATGTGAATATATCTTTTTCTTTTTTTATAAGTTCAATTAATGACTGCTACTTTAGTTTTTCTATAAATGAAAACAGTTTCAGTTAAAGGCAACTCTACATTTAATATATTTACTGAAATCCCAAATTCATCTGAAATGCAATAGGAGGCGTCACACATTTAGTGCTCTGGTGAATTGAAATCAAATGTCACGCATCTAACAGGCACAAATGAAATGAAAGGTGCGGTGCATATTTTTGTTTGTGCCATCACATATGTACAGTAAACCTGGCCCTCAGCACAAATGCGCAGCTGCCAAAGCTGTGGTGTCACTGGTGTTCACTGGTGTCGAACAGTGTGTTAACAGGATGTGTAATGCAGTGTGCTGGTCCTGTGCTGCAGCCAGGGCTGGGTGGCAGCAGCACTGTAGGCTACAGTAGGGTGGTTATCATGAAGCAGTTATGTAGCTGCTCTGCTGGGCCAGTCTAATTACAGGAGAACAGCGTGCACCAGTCTGGGCCTCCAAATGGCACCATATGTTTTCCCAGACTAACCGGCTGAATAAATGCCATTTAACCATTCAGGATGCACTGTGCTCTGTGTCTGGGAATCAGTCACTCACACTCATATAAAACCATTCACACCCCCCAAACAACCTACCACCCACCTCCACCATATAAAACTCAGCTGTCGGTGATTTACCCTGCTCACTCCGCCATGTATACTCGCACAGCTTCCTGTCCAGTTTAACCATTTACAAATCCTATTGTACGTTGGTCTGTGTCTCTTTAACACACACAGACTTGCATAATGATGCTGTTAATTGTGCTGTGACCAGTTTAGTTAACTAAAGGGGTCTGTTAATCAGAAACTGTGTTTCCAGAAAGCCAGCAACAGTTTCAGGGTGTTGTCAGGTTCGTTTGTCTTTTCTTTGGTGCCATGTAGTGAACAACCCATGCAGTGGACAGTAACCGGACAGGGGTCACCACTGGGATGAAATAAAAGACCAGAAACATGTTTCATATTTTTTGCTGTAAATTGCAAGACTCTCAAACAAGATATTTCATGGGACACATTGATATTTGTTAAATCTACTGTCTGGGTACTGCTGTTCTCTAGATAATGTAGCTGTTAGGTGCTTGTAATTCAAGTGCTACTGGCATGAGCTATTGTCAGCCAAAGCAAATATTGTGCATTAGAAACAATATTTTGCCACTGGTACTCAAACAGTTTTGTACCCATCTAAGATGAAGCAACAGAATTTTTTTGAGAAGTGTTTTATTTCTGTAACTCTGAACAGTTTTTCAGGGGAAAAAAATATTATTTCGTGTAGCATTTTTTGTCTTCTTTTGTATCTTGTTAATCATTTAACATCTCTATGACAAGTCAAGAAACTGTCTTATCATTGGGCAATAATACCATTTTTAATAAGGCTGCTGTAAAGCTTTCGGTGACGCTTTTTGTTCATTTGGCTTTGATTTGAACACGGAGCAATTCCCCACCAACACTCACTGGCAAAACTGCAGTCACAGTGTCACTGATAACAAGAACATAATTCTTTGTGGGTGCGAAAAGCTGACAACATTTGTATCATGACCTCTTTTTTTGGAAAAGCTCCCTGTATCATCACAAGATAGACCTATCACACATCATCAGTTTGTTAATGAGAACAGCCTAGACAGAGGCGCTCACAGATGCCTATCGAGGGCAGAAAACAAAAAGAGAATGTAAGTAAATATGGACTGTAATTAGTATGACAAGGTTGAAAAAACAGATAACACACCGCAGCAGCCCAAAGGCCTACACTTTCACACATGCACATGCACATGTACGCTTGCACATGCACAGGACACACACAGGCACTTGACTGTACACTCACACACACACTGAGAACAAATCAAATGTTTTAATCAGCTTGCTACAGCACATAATGAGGATCCACTAAGCCCCCGCTATCAGCTGCCATCGGCCACTTAGTTGTGCCTTCAAAGAGCTGATTTTTCACTTCTTCTACAACAAGCTTAACACAGTAGCTATCGAGAGTGAACACAGTCTGAGCAAGTGCAATAAAACCTGAAAAGTGTAAGCGATGTTTCAGCAAGTGATATATACGCAGTAAAGCAAAGAAGCAATTATGTGCAAGTGGACAAGACAGTGCAGCCTCTGGGGAAAATGTGTGGGAGCCGAATGCACCCTATTTGTCACCACTGTGATTTACAGCATGGAAATATTAGAGCATAGTTCTGTGGTCTTGGTTGGAGATTACATCAAAGTGTATGATATGCCACGCCACAGCCCATAAATCTGACAATACATGCAATGACCCCAAATACCTTGCATAACCCGACTCACTATACTACACTAAAAGGCACTGTATCAGATTTACCTCTCACCTTGAGAGCACATACACACCTTGTGACGCAGCGCAATGCGCACCTGGCCTAGCCACACCTGCCGCATAGCACAAGGCTATCACATGAATCAGTCAAGTCAGTTACAGCCAGACTAGTTTCCACAGAACTGCAGGTATGTCTGAATTCTTACTCAACTCTCCAGGTGTGTGTGTAGGAGAGAGGTGTACGTGGGGAGATGCACAGAATGTGTGCAGGTGGGCCTCCTGTTGCAGTTTCTGGCCTCCTGGCATCGCTCTGACCTCTGTGAGGAGGACTTACAGCTCCAGCCCTCCAGCTGGAGTAGCGATGACCTGAGAACTGAGCAAACTGAGAGACTCGTCCTCCTGTCCTTGTCTCCTTCCTGCCTGTCTGCTGTAGTGTATCCTGATTAAGGGACATGCAGAGCTGGGTCAGCCTGCCTGAAGATATCAGGCTGGATGAAGCTGTCATCCTTCAAATCACTTAGTATTTCGTGGCTGGATATTTTTTTTTAGAATCTTTCCTTAACTAGTTTTCATTCAGGATCATCTGCCCCTTATTTTCTATCATATACAAATGAATATAGGTGTGTTAGTACATCACATTTATGGACAGTTTTGTGTGTATACATATAGATATGTATAACTGTGGTTATTCACATAAAAAACACATTTATATGTTTTTATCAATATGTGTCAGTATCATATTTTTCTACTACTATATTATAGTTATCATTAATAATATCAGTTGACATATCGTGGGGTGGACGGACAGCCAAGCTTATTTCCTGCTGCCATTTTAACATTTAAAAACATAATGTTTTAATTTCAAATTACTCTCAGTAAATGTTACAACATCATGACACAGTTTTGCACTGGACAACTGTGTAATATATGAAAACAATATACCCCCAAGCAAAATATGGCCATACAGAGTGTGGCTCAAACAAACACAGAGAAGCTGTCCCATCTGCACCTGAGGTTACCATACATGTCAAACCTAAAGCAAGCTAACTCAAGCCTCTGTTGTAACATCCGGTGCAGCCTGCTGTAAAATAAATGATGCTGTTAGCTGCAGTCTCGCAGGTGAAATGTGCTGCTGCTACAATTATTCTAATGCCAGCATGCCAGAATGCCAGTGCTACCAAATGCTGCTGTCAACCCAGGGGTTTAATTAGTTTGGCACGTGTGCCACTTATAATCACCTGCCATTACCAGTTCTGGCTGCATCTGCTTACACGTCTGTCAGTGCTGGGCAGGCTGTGTATGTGTGCATAGGTTGGTAGATGTGTCGGATGGTGGGTTCATGAGTGTATATTTTGGCAACAGAACGCAGGCCTCAACCAACCTGCAGCCTCAACACAAAGGGTTCACTGGCACCAGTTCTCTACAATACCTATGCATTTACATACACGCATTTATGGAGAGAGACAGAAAAGAATCAAACACAGGTTTCCTTAGGTGTATCTTTTAGGTGTATATTAAACAGATTTATAAAAGAAAATCTGCCCACTACAGTGAGGACAATTGTATTGGTGGTACAGACTTGTCAGTAGTCCCTCCATACGGATGCATTGTGAAAACAGAAGGGAGCAGGGCTTCGTAGTGTCAAACTGCATTGTGAATAGAGCTACACCTCAGGCTGAATACATCACATTGTGATTTCATGAGAGCTGCAAGAGGAGGAAGGAGAAAAAAAACTCCAGGGCGGCTAGTGGATCTCGACCCAAAACAGGAGAAATGGAAGTTAAAAGTGAATCGTTCACTCCCCCTGGCGTAGCAGTGGCTACCTCTAGGGCTGGAGGAGGAGGAGGAGGAACAGGAGGAGAAGAGGAGCCCCCTGGCTCTCACAGTCATGTGACCACAGAGCACAATATCTGAAGGATGGACCTCAGGCTGTGTATTTAGCGGTTCATGACTGGGTGTGTATGTGTACATGTGGCTCCATATGTCTGTGTGTACTGTATGTGTTTGTGCAGCAGAGCACATACGCGCTTTTCCCACTGACTCCGAGACTCGGTTCTTCACATTCACCTATGTCTGCTGCAATACAATAGCTCTAACTATCCCTATTATTTCCAGAAAGTTCCCATTTAGCACTAAACCAAGGCTTCAATATTGTGCCGTCTCAAAAACATCTGTTGGGGACTTGTGTGGCTACACTAATTACAAATATCTGCAGTAATCCGGCGCCGATAAGAGAGTCATTACTCCACCAGACATTTATCACTATGGGATTGATGACCCATTTCAGAGGCAGCCTTTGTACGGGGAAGTGAAATCGCTGATATCCCTTTTATCCTACATCACTGCTGAAGCCATCCATTCGTCAGGAGGCAAGCTAGTTAGAATTGTAATTAACAGCTATGGACTTTGGCCCTAATAGAATTTTTGCAGGAAACTGCAGATTGACATAGGAGAGGATGAGGGGGGGTTTCACTGTGTTTCTTTTCTTACTAATTGCCACTTTGAGTGGCTGTCGGTTGAGAATAGGTACTATATGCTATGTCAAGAAAGTGCCATAGCAGCACTCCACCTTCTTCCAAATGCAGACTTTCTGTACATTTGTAAATATGTAAGCAAAAACATTTAGAGATGTGCATGCACAGGCACAATGCTTCAATGACATAATCTGTCACAAGCACAAATTCATAGGTCAAACATAAAATATGCACTTCTCTGCTCGAATACATAAGTTATGGGTTTCCTCTGACTTTTTTTTTTCATTCCCAAGCACACTTGCGCACCCACTCACCTACACACGCAAAGACTGGAGCAGCAGATGATCACAGTAGGTAAGGACTAAAGGTCTGGCCACCTGCCGGCCACGTCCCGTCTCTGTAGCAGTAATGAACAGAGACAGCTTGGGGACCGCCCTGCGAGCTTGTCCCCCCCCCCTAGTCTCCCTGCTTCAGGGCAGAGCTGGGGGCCCTGGGGTGACAGGGACGCCAGAGATGTTCCACACACTGACAGGCGGGTCTTACCTGGCCAACCTGCTGTACACATTGGCCCAGCAAACACACACACGAACACAGGGATACACAAAGACATGCATGCGTGAGTGCTGTAAATTCGTGCACACTGTAACTGCTCACACGTGTTCACGTATCTATGCATATGCACAAGCTGGAGAACACACACACACACACACACACACACACACACTGACCCTGTGTAATTTCTCCAGCACACGGCTAGTGACAGGAGCAGCTGCGGCCGCTACGGCAGACAGATGAAATTTTCATAACTATCTCCTCCAACTTCCATCCTCACCTTCAGGATAATTTATGACCTGCCTGCCAGCCTTGAAGAGACAATATGCTTGCTATGAAATGAAGTGTTCCAGCAGTGTAGGTTATAATTAACAGAGAAGGAGAGAAAGATGTGTGTATATGGAGTGGGAGGATTGGAGGTGTGTGGGGTGGGCTGCCCAGGTGGGGCGGTTATGGTAGATGGGGTGGGGGAAAAGGGAGAGGGTGCAGCATGTGATGTGTATGCATTTATAATGTACATTGGTGTGTTTTTAAAAGTGATATATACTGCTGCAGTTAGTTATGTGATATCAACATTAAATGCAGCACAAAAATCATCCACCTCCAAACAAGTTTCTGTAACAAACCATACACAAAACACATATACACAATATGCATCAGTTATGTAGATTGTCTGTTATTTACTCAGACCTAGACTTCCCATTATTGTCTATCATGGTTGTACTTGTGCTCATTAGCTGTCTTACCACAGCAACAACTTTTATTCAACATAGAATTCCTAAATCTGTACAGTTTAAGCTTAAGTTTGAAGGAAAATTGCTTTCAAACCAAGAACAAACAGGATTTAGATTAGATAAACTCTAATGAAAGTGTTGTTATCCCATGATGCTTTATTCACACTGTTCGTTTCACATGCCTGCCACACATCCTTCCCCAATCATGCTCTATCAGCTCTGGGATGTTTGGTTTGACCAGAAAGAATGTCCTGGTTTTCCTGACTACCAGTAAAAAAAGGCCCAAACCACTCTCCCCCCCACCCTGCCACCCCTTACCACATTGTCTTTTCCAAACACAAATCTTGTTTCCATATTAAAAAGGGCAGCTTTTAATGGGCAACTGTCTCTGCAACAAGTGTGTTTAAATGTCTGTGGGAGTTTAATGACATTTACAACTCTCTCTTTCTCCCTTTCTGTGCCACATTTCATTGGCAAGCACTTACTGTGAAATGCATAATTATGAAATGACTGTTTCCATTAAAACCCGTAAATAATTGAATGCACTTTTGACTCAAGGATAAGCAGAGAAATTTAACAAAGAGAGAGTGTGAGTGTGATAGTGATTCCTGCCAGTTGCAAGCCTTCCATTCCCACACCTAACCACAGAACGAGAGAAAGCATGTACCTCAACGGCTAATTACGGACTTGTTTGAGAACCAGGCAAGATAGAGGTAAGTGCATATTTACATGGGTAGAACTTGTTTGTACAGTAAGTAGAAGGTAAAGAAATAGAATCATCAGTCATCTTGTTCAAAGCACATTCCTGGAAGAATAAGACATACTCTTATGTACTTTCCAGCCTGGGAGCGTACCAGGATGGGAGGACGATTGCTACGGCAACAGCAGCTGTGAGCTTCTGCTGAGGTCAGGACATGTCATGCATAACTGACTGATTGCTTAACAGGGGTGGGTGCATGAGAGAGGAATTCATAATTTACAATCAAGCACACACAAACACACACCTCACAAACACCCAGGCCACAGACAATCTCTCTGCACGAATGTAACTGGTCGAAGGGACCACACAGACATGTTTTAGATAAAGACAGACAAATTAGACGACAGCGTCTTAGGCTAACCACTGCGCTTGCGCTAATTACAGGCTGGCCGGTGATGAAAGAGGTAGATGACATGTCCTTATTTGTTTTCTCCTTCGGTGCCCTGAACCAAGTAAACACAGCGATGTAGATGACGGCAAAAGTAGGTGGTACAAAGAAAAAGACACAAAGACAACAGAGATAGAGAACATGGTTGGAGGCTGAGAGTTCTGCCCACCACACACAGGTGTTTGCCCACCATTGCAGCAAACAAACCCTTGAGGTAAAGAGAAACAAGGGCGCAGCCAGCAAAACTTTTGGCTGCTAACTCGTGCCAAGGATAACAGACTGAGCTAGCCCTGTCTGTTCTGCTTGCAAAACAAGACCGCTGTTGTGGGGGTGATGAAGAGACAAATGTGGCGCTGCTGTCTGGGAGATCTGATTAACCCGTCACCTCGAGTTGTAACTGACATCACACAGGTGTGGTTGACAACGTGCCCGGACCGACTTCCCCCCAACCAGAATGTTGGTTTATGATGCCAGTCCAAACATCACCATTGCTGATTAAACCTACTTATTAACACCTTGATGTGGCTTCTCTTCACTGTACCCCACAAGCCATTTCCCAAACCTATACACATGATAGCCAGTAAGAGTCCTCATAATTAAAGAAAGTCATGGGTTGACACATAGACCACATTCTAAAATTTCCCTTTTAGTCACGACTGCAAACACAAGTGAACAGATGATGCCTTTTCTTGAGATGTATGAACTTGCGTCCAGTAAACCTTTGAGTGTACAAAGTGATTGAGTTGTCTGTGGCATGACAAGAATCCCATCCACTACGGTGCCTCCATTTCTAAGCCTTTAAGGTGGTCATTGGTTGCATTAGACATGGCTGTGATCTGTCCATCTTTATTGTGGTCAACGCTGACAATCACTCCTACTCCCATCTGGGACCTCTCCTGCCCAGTGCAGGAATGAGGGTGGGGTCTGTCAGGGACAACACAAAAGAAATGTCGCCACTCCTGGAATGAAGTGCCAGCCGACGAAGGTCTCTCTCTCTCTCCTCCTTTTACTGTGTCACTATGCATCTCCGCAGGGGTGCAACTGGTAGCTGACAACACTGGTGGGGTCATCCCCGGCTGGTCACAGCTTCAACCTCAGCTCTCTAGCCCCTGCTGGCCCCCGCTGACCCTTGGTTTTGATGACAGACTGGACCTTTTGTATAGCAGCAGCCTGTCCAGGTGAGGACAAGGGAGGATGACAATGGCAGGAAACATAAAGCCGATGGAGGCTGGGAGACAGCCCTACAGGGTCACGGGTCAAGCTGGACAGCTGAGTGATGAGTGCAGCTGTGGACACGTGGACCTCCTTCTCTGTCTCTTAGCTCTGCTTGCCATGTCAGCTGATGTTTCCTTTGTCTTGGGATAAAGACCTCACTAACTCCCGACTAGTTGGATAAAAGTAATAAACACAGGCAACAGATGTACTACGCCACAGATTCTGAGTGTACATAGTGTTATAGTGACACCCTATTAGAGTAGGTCAACTGCCAGCAATTAAAAAAAAATCTGAAATGGTTGCCATTATAAATGAAATATTTT
>OMNN01003388.1:9189-20899 GCA_900302755.1 Chromis chromis
CTGATCATTAATTTACCCAGCTTTGTGTATATATATATATATATATATGTGTATATACATATATATAGCCTCCTGTTCTGACTGTAATCTGTATTGGTTAAAGTAAAAGTTCCAACTGAGACAAATAACGCTGCAAATCATTTCTCGACTTCGACAAAAACAGCAGATCTCGCTTCATTTCAACTGTGGCACTTTTAAATGGCACGTTCAATCATTCAATGTACATGTGAAGGTGGGGATTGGAGAAGTGATACTGCGTTACAGCTCTTTCTTCATCCTCCACAGCAGCCTTATCAACCCCCCCATCCCACCGCCTTCACTGTTCAGTCAACTTAAATCAACTGGACACGTGTGCTTTTTCAGAAATGACAAGTGCTGCACTCTGGCAGTGCCGCTCCCAACCTCTCATCTCAGTTGGCTGAAAACTTTCTACAGCTGTCAGCTCTTTCACCTCACACTAACACAAACACCCAGAAAATTGTCCTGGTGGGGGAGCGGGCAAAGCTTAGTGTCGAGAAGAAGCAGTACAGTGAAACAGTGCAGCGTAACACGAGCTACAACACACTCATCTAAAGCATGTTAACCAGCATCTGGTCTGAGGTTTTGTATCAAGTAAAATGATGTATTTTGCATAAAGATGATCAAGGCTTTATTTTTTCATTTCTCTACGTAAATATACCATCTCTCTGTATATAATGTGTTATATATGTCATTTATAATATTAAAGTATCACAAAAACAACACAGTCATCTGTCTCCCATGACAGTTTCAAGAAAATGTTCACATTCCAGACACACAAACGCAAGCAAAGCAGAATGGGCTGCAGAGTGTGCCAACAGTATTTTGTGCAATTGTAAAAGAGAAAATATTCATAATGGACCAAATAACAAACAATATACATCACAGAGGAAAAGCAGGTGGTCATATTCAAATTATACCGTGTCTGCCAGAAGTGGCAGGTAGCCTGGGTTTTTATAACATCACTTTAGGATGAGGATCGAAGGCGGTTTTGCAGGATATGGTTGTGGCTTGCAGGGTGGGATTATGAGATAGTTCACAGGTGAACACACAGAGTGGGAGAGACCACCATGTCCTAAATATCTGTTTCCTGGCAGTTTGCACATGTCTGCCACCCTGAGTGGATTTCAAAGGAGTGGTGGAAAAAACATGACACGAGTTCCCCACATTAAATCCACGTAAGGCAACAGAAACATGCACTCTTTATGGAAAAAAGGGTGGAGAATCAGGACAGAAGGATGCATCTTTAAATAGGACAGGAGAACACTCAGATGCTCCACAGAGCAGCAATGCCTGGGAATGCAGGGGCCTTTACCTGAGTTGTAAGAATACGAGCCTTTGTCTGTGAAAGCAGAAGCAGTAAGGTTGATGTGACACAGAATAAAACAAAATATGCATAAACTACAACGGCTCTTAAAGTCGAATAAACTAGAGCAGGAACAGAGCAGTGGGAAAAATGACCTGCAAGTTGACTAGAGGTATACTGCATGTGGTTCCTTGTTTGTAAATGAAAACAAGTACATAACTGAAAATTAAAAATCTATTTTTTATTTTTACAATAAAGTGTTTTTTACCTTAGTGCTGAGTATTTGGTTTCTATAGGTTTTGTGGGATTACACTTTGACATAAATTTATTGGTATGACAGAAACCATATAAAAAAAAACCACCAATGAGGTATGAAGAGCCTAAAAATAAGGCTTATCTCTCTTGGGATGAAAAACAGGTGCCCTGATTCTTTCTTACCATGTACTGTACATATTTCATATCTTCTTGCATTAAAGTAGCTAATTCATTTTTCCCTATAGGGTCCCCACTGGCTGTAAATTTCAGCATATTTTGTGACACGTGTCAGTGATAAAGGTGTTACTTACTCTGCAGTCGCCGTGTTGGACTCTCTCCATGGAGCTGCCTGCGCTGTGCATTCGGGGAGGCACGTGGAAGTGGGATAGAGGACACGTCGTGCGTTTGTAGCTTGTACCAGTGTGGCTCATCGTCCAGAAGAGCCGTCTCCAGCTCAATCAGGATCTGCCAGAGAAAAAAGGCCACGTTAAGGTCTCTTTTCTAAAAGATACCCCAACCCCAGTGGTCTTAATTACCACAACATGCAGAACATAAACAGAGCTCTTGTAGAGACAGTAAATCTAAACATACTCTTTCGGGGTACATATTGTATTCTTAAAGCATTACACAAAAAACAGAAATAAATAGATTGAAATTTTTTAAAATAATGTACCAAAGTTTCCTGTCCATGTGTGTCAAGGACTGGACCACCAAACACCTTGTAATGTCCAGCAGGTTTGTTAAGAGCTTGACCCCATCAAGAGGATAAGCTGTGATACTGTCAGTGACTGTCTCTGATGAGTGGGGTTTGGTTTTCTTACCTCTCCCAGGAATTCGCTCTCCTCCTCCCTCACCCTGGCTTGGTCCCACAATGTGATCTCCAGCATGCGCTCACGAAACTCCCGCCGGTGCACCGGCGAATACATAAAGGTCTGGTTCCATTTGGGCTCTAAGGATTTCTTTACCGTTTTTGTTCTCCTCTTGCTTTTGTCACTGGAGGAACAATAATTCAAACTGTTTTTATTTACAACCATGATAGGGGAGAGCCACGAATACAACAGATCAATAACACAACACAGCACAGTGCACAGCACCAGAGCATGCTGATGATGAGAATGAGATGGTAAGGTGAATATACTATCTCCCTCTGAATGTCCACTTCCTACATACCTCATCAGTGCACAAGAGAAAACCATTTAACAAGATGCAAATGTCCACTTAATAACCAACAACGTAACTACACACCTCCACAAACATCCATATAGCCTACCTTGATGATAACGGATGGATAACAATGACACATGACACTATGACTTCACATCTATGACTCCAAAAATTCTACATTCATATATAATCTACTTTCCAAAAATTACAGTCAGCCTGTGCTTCCCATTAATGTTTAGTGTCTTTCTGAATGGAGTGTCATGACATGAGGTTAAAAGAGTGGGGTTAAAATAAAGGCATGAAACACTGGTAACTGTTTCTACTCTTACCTTCTGTCAGGGAGGAAGTAGATTTTGACGTAAGGGTTCCTGGGCCGGCCGTCTTCCCTGGCTGGCAGGTCTTTGGCGCCCAGGATGGTGACGATTAGCTGATGGCCCACTTTGTCATACCACAGTTTGACCTGCAAGGGCAGAGCAGAGACAGCCTGCTGAGAGACAGCGCAGGGCCAACACAGGTAGAAGTACACAGAGGGAACAATGCAGGAGAAGACAACTTCATTGAATCCAAGCTGAAGTTATTACATATGAATCTATGTCTTTTGTTGATCCATTTCTATTAAACCTACAGTTTTTGACTTCAGTATATGGTCTTCTCCTGTATTTACCCTTTGGAAAAAAAGGAGGAAAATGTCTATTTGCTAAAATGATGGCAGGTCACATGCTTGGTGGGTCAATTCATCAAAACTTTAGAGTCATTAAACCATTTGTGTATCAGTGGCAATATAGTGTCATAATGCTAAAAATGTCAAGACCCTCCTTTAATGGATTTAATGTGTTTTTGCATTTACATCTGTGATATGAATATGTGTATTCATTGTGATTCTTTTTCTTGTAAGTCAATGCTTTTTTTTTTTTAATGTATGTGTTTATGTTTGCCATTAAAGAATTCCCCTGTGGGGTTGAATAAAGTTTATTGAATGGAAGTAAAATGCAATTGGCCTTAATGTCATTTCAGCTGAGGTGAACTGAAGTGAAGTGCTAAAGGCAACATGCTCTAAAATTAACAATGTGTTCTGTTAAAACGATACCATCTACCAGTGGTGATGTTGTCTCTGATAACATTCTCTCAGATATTCACTGGGGATTGATATGGAGAAATCAATCATGCTGTTGCGAGAGGAATCAAATCAGACAGTTCACGCGAAAACGGAAGTATGGACTCCAGAAAGAAGACACTTAGAAGAAGGAAAAGTCCAACTAAGTCTTAAAGAAATTCAATGAAATGAGGAGTTAGGCTTCTAAGTTCTTGTCCATACTTCATTAAAAATATGATTATGGAAAGGGCCTTCACTGTGTAACACTACCAGCTATACATGCAGCAACGCAAGAAAGAGCATTCAAGACAAGTCAATAGATCTGATATAGGCAGAAACAGACAGGAGGGGGCTTATGGGAAAACAAATTGTACCAAGTCATGTCTGAACTTTTAGCCCACCAAAATATCAGATACTGCAATATATGGATATATTTCTGAATAGATTCACCTAGAAAACCTAGTGATTGCATTATGTACCTATCATGTCAATGCCGGATAAGAAGATTTGCTTCACAATGTGTCTGATACAGTAAACAAAATACCAGAAACATAATGACTTAAATATGAGTCCACACACAAAACTGAATTATTCACCTCAACTGTAACTCCATATCATGTGTTTCAATTTAAAAACCCACAGTGCATATCAATCTTTTCAGGCATTCAGAAGCTATATTGTGCATATAAACAATGTTCCTTCTTGATAAACCACACCGCAGATCCATAAAAATCCATTTTTATGGATCTATTTACGTCTCTCTTAAGCAAAACAGCATAACTGTGAGATAATCACCAAAGTTTCAAACCAGAATAATAACCCTCCGTCAAACTAAATTGAGAATACAGATTTACACAAAGTGATTCTACTGCATGATCCGTGAACAAAAACCACATAAAAAGACAGACTGATATTGAAGATGACACGTTAAAAAGAGGCCCTTGCAGCGAAGGCAAATCTTTTGCTCTGTTTCAGGCTTTTCTTTTTTTTTTTCAAGGTACAATTTGCTTTATTCATTAACTCTCATCCAAAAGGGAAAATGCAATTTGGCTTCCCAAACAGGACGGTGAACTTGGTATCTTTTCACTGCAACATGAAACTGCAGAGCCACCAGCTGTGATCTGCTCACTGGCATCACTTGGAGGAGTTTATTTGTACATTTCTGTAGGGTTAGAGTTATCAAGGTCTGGGTTCATGTCACGATGAAGCAGAAAAACCCAAGTCCTTTGTCCGAGAAAAATTTACAGAGACACCCTCCTGCATTGCCCTGGAGAAAATCCAAACTATTACTACACAACATGGGGTCAATCACTGCAGTCAGTACAGAAAAAAACAGGCAATGGAAGAGTGTCTCTTAAAACGTGTTCAGATTAGTTGAACATGCACTACTTGGGAATAATGGTGTGAATGAGTTAAAATGAGTAAAAAGACTTCTAATCATAACAGTGATACCAGGAAATCAAATAGAAGAAAATGACACAATGCACTGCACTGAGAGGGAAACTTGAAGCTGCCATTTCCCCGGGAATGCATTTTCCAAAGTATGGAAACAGAAAAAAGGCCAGTCAACAGTCAATGAGCAAAAACCAGACAGAGTTGGTGCCCTTCAGACAGGGCCCATTACCTGGACCCTAGGGGCAAAAGGCGTTGTTCTTCTACTAAGGCTTTGGCTCTGGATAAGCAAAATTAAACAGTAAAAAAAAGGAAAAAAGGAAAAAAAGAAAATGTAATAAAACCAAAACCCCACAACACAAAAACTCACAATACACTAACAACACAACAACACAAGTTTGTAGTTTAGCTGGAAGATTTCTCTTTTTTCATCTCTTATTTGTTTATTTTTTTCTTCTTCTGCTTTATGAAAGACTACTTATCCCTGAGTTTCTCCGTTTTGGTTTAAATAGACTCTGAGCAAATTATCAATGGCCCACAATAATACTTTTTTTTTCTTCTCTGGACCTTTTTCTTCTCTGCTTCAATGCTTGAATCACAGTGATGTTTAACAATTTCAATTTATTTCCAAAAATATCTTACAAACAACTCTTTACTGTGTAGAATTACTCAACTGGCACTCAATAACCTTACAAGGTTTATTCAATGAACTAAACTGTTTTAGCATTTAGCATCATTTCATGGAAATATGGAAAATAAAAGGTATCTGGAAGAGAAAAGATTTTACAGATTGCACAGCTTATTTTTAATTAACTAACAGATCACACTTGTATCATTCAATGTATTATATGTATCAGTGTGGGCCAAACAGCTCTATGGGACAGGTTGGGAAAACTGAGACTCAATATCAGTCAAATCCAGGTTTTTCTCTTAAATATTGCCATTGTGAGACAAACATGTCCTGCAGGTGTAACCCAGATGTTAAAGCTGTTTTCCATGTGGATCCTAAATTTGAGAGTTGATTTATCTCTTCCTTTGATGAAGCCCTTCACCCATTTACCCCAGGAGGGTTTTTATACTGGATAATGCACAGCAGACAACGTAACCTGATCTACAGTCCTGTGCTTGGTTGGTGAAGGGCCAGAACAGGCTGAGTGATGCATACAGAGCCTAATAGAACTAACAATGATTTAAACAAAGTCTTCATCTGCTTAACAAAAGCATAATGTCAATAACATACTCACTAGTCCATTTTATTCATATTGTTCATGATCCCAACATCGTTAACAATATGACATGTAGTCTGAGGTCACTTACTGAGAGCTGTCCTGACAGGTACTGGGGGGCGTCCCTCAGCATGCTAGGACTCATGGGGGACGTGACGGAGATGGACGGGCGATCCATCTTCTGAGACTCAAAAGAACTCGAACCTGACAGGGCACAGACAACACAGTCAGATTATCTGGTGGTTGTGTTGGCTTATAATTTGTAGTTTTAGTGACACGAAGACCTAAAATAAGAGAGGGAGATGGTAGGAAAAAAGGATGAAAGACAAGAAGAGAGACGCAAAGAGGCCACAAACTTTTGCCATGAAAAAGCCAGAAACATAAAGAGGCAGAGTGACAGAAGCAACTCTCAGACATTTTCTTCACTTTCTTGGCTCATTAATAGGATGAACTGGCATAATGAAATCGGCTGAAGATTTTGACCAGACTCACTTGATTCCAGTTGTGCATGTGTGCTGTCTGGTATCCTTGGAATATCTCTGAAAAAGAAAAAAGACAAACAGTGTGAGCGTGTGAGACAGAAGAGAAGGAGGGGATGGAGTGGATCAATTTGAGCTAATGCTGAATGCACTGTGCTTTAATGACCGTAAGCACCGCATTAGTCTTCATTCACCAAGCAGCTCCCTCAGCAGCACAAAGCAGGTCAGATATAGGAATTGACAAAGCAAAGGTGCTGCTGCTTTCCCCCCCCCACACAATTTCCCCTTCAAAAACAATCGGAGGAGAGAGTACAAGCGAGGCGGCAGGCTTTCATTTTGCCAGGCGGCATTGTTCGGTCCCATATGAGACGACAGAGCCGAAGCCGGAGGGAGGGATGAACAGATGTTGAATAAAAAAAAAAGTTAGTGTCACTCCTTCACAAACATTCTGTGAGAACACAAGCTATGCTCCCCCTCAGATTTCCCTTTTTTAGTCTCCATATCATAGAACTTCAAATACAAAGACATTGTGAGTCATAGAGGCTGTGACATAAGTACTCTGACTGCTTTAGAAAGCAGTAAAAGTTAAGGTGTGTGATGTAGGCACAATATGATGCAGAATTCTTCCTGTAGTTTAGTCTAGTTCTTTAGTTTAGGGTGTGCATGTTGTGCATAAATGTCAACTGCAAGGAATCTTTTTTTTTTTAAACAAACTTCTTTTTCAAATAACAGAAACACCTCTGAAGATATTCCGCTATTTTTTTTTAGAAACAACATTTGACTGCAGTTCCATTTATTATTTTTAAAATTTGGCAAACCTGAATGTGTTGTCTTTAAAGCACCATGTTTAGCTGCTTAGCAAAAGACTATTGCTTAATCTTATTAATATATTCATTGAGCAAATAATTCCTTTTACAGGGTCACAGGGACCTGGAATCTTTCCCAGCATGCACTTGGTAAGAAGCAGGTAGACGTTCTGATCCTAGACCTGGCTTTACTTGGTGCTCATTAAAAATTATATGTTCGAAGTTAACGGAAGTAATAAATTAGTCTTCTTGCCACCAGAACTGACTTGTGTACAGAATAGTGTTCTCACCCTATAGGCCGTGAGACCACTAGCTCCACCTGCGGCTCAGGCTTGGATTCTAGTATGATATTGTAAACTTCTTTAAATGTGGCTCCTTGTAAAAGCTTCCCATTCCACTCCAGCACCTGGTCACCTGCAAATACAACAAAGATACTGAATGTCACATATTTTAATGTTTTTCTATGCTAGCACTGTCTTTGTTGCAACCGTGTGAAAAATATACATCCACTACATTTATTTGTATACAAATATTTTGTGTGTGCTTGAAATACCTGGCCTGAGGTGTCCAACAGTGTCTGCTAGACTTCCTTTCCTCACTTTAGTGATGAAAGCACAAAGTCTACCAGATTCTGTCATCTTGCCTCCCACCACCTGTAGAAGCACAGATCGTATTCACTGGATTAGCACTTAAAATACATTTGTGACAACTAAACTTGTTGTGCTATTGCAACTGTGGATTTAATGCACCATATTAACTCTTGGAGGTATTTCCTATGAAGATGAACATTACAGCTTACACAAGAAGACAGTTCTTTTTTGCACTAAGTGTCCTGTTGATGTCATGGCTTTACCTCTTGCCTGCAAGGTATGAACCCACAATAAAAGCATTACAAGGAGAGGGTCAATGGTAAAAGTGCATCTGTGTCTTATAAAAAACATGCAGGGCTATGCTTTCTTCCCCAGGGACACACTCTGGTGCTTCTCTGTGGTTCTGTAACAGTGCAGGGCCGTGGGCTAGAGCTGTACTGTACAGTCCTGAGCTGCTGTACTCCACTCCGCTCAGCTTACATTGGCATCATACAAATAAAAATCCCTCTTAATGGCAGCTGAATGCCAACATACAAAGGAGCTTAGGGAAGTCTGCTAAATGAAATGGCTTTATGTAAGAGGCAGGAGCTGGAGAGGGAGGCTTGCAGTGGAAAAGAGAGAGAGATGGACAGTGAGGGCGAGGCTGACAGCCTGACTGATGGACTGACTGGCTGGATTGCCGAGCTGGTTGGCTGCTGCTGAGCGGACAGAAATGCACAGAAGCACTGAGCAGACACAAACATGCCATTTCAGGAGGCTCATTCAATCAGTAATGATTTTTCCCCATCTTGCTGCTCTCTGTTCTCTCTTCTCAGGGCCCACCAGGCTTTTCTGGACTTTGGCTGCTCGGCTATTTTTTTAACGGTGTGCACCACCTACAGATTTATGCAACAGTGAAGCAAAACATCTACAACAACAAAAATCCAATGTAGTGACTACAGTAAAACAACAAACTGGCTTAAAGGTTTAACATAATAGGGATATGACTTCTACAGATGGAGGCTGCACTACACTAGAAGGACATACTACATAACAAGCACAGAATATAAATGTGTATTGAATTGTAATGGTATAGTACAGAAACACTGAAATAACCATTTGGGAAGGGACAACACTGACAGGTTTCCTCCGAGCAGCTGAACGCAGTTCATTAAACTAGTTCAGTGTGAGTGAGTTCAGGAAATTATAGAGCCCAATATCAAACAGCACTCATTAATATTCATCACGAATATAATCAAGTCTCTAATGAATATTAATACTGAGTAGTACTATGATGTAATCAATAATTGGAAGCCAAGGAGAAATTCAGTGAGCCAAACACAATAGACTTCACAGATGAAAAGTTATTATATGTTAACATAAATATACCTAACACAGGTGTTCCTCAGAATTCCTGGATAGGATGGTGCTTTCAAATGACATCTGTTATTGTCAAATGTTGTGTCCGTGTACTAAAAATGCATACATCAACATACTATTTAGGGAGTAGAATGATGGCAGTTCAGGATGATGATGAAGTGTACCAGTGTGGGTGCTTGTGCATCATAGCTACAGATTCACACAGACAGACAGAAATCTCATAAGCTCACCTTCAGACCAAGCAGAGCTCCTGAGTCTCGAGGCACACTTCCATCTTTCATGCGCTTGTTGAGCAAAATTCGCCCTATTTTGCGATCCCCATCTTTGGACGTCTGCCACGTCACCGGGTGCTACAAGGTCAGAGCAACGACACACCTTTTGCTTAACAACTCATCCACTTGAATTTGATCACTTCAGACCAAAGCAGACAACTGTTTATAGTGAGAGGGGGCATGAGGGTATACTGTATTAATTCACTTGGGAAAGAAAGTTCACACAAACTCTGCTAATGTATTTAAACTGCTTTAATGTTTGGATAGCAGAACGCTCTGTTATTATAATTCTAAATGGCGTATATCTAAGCTACTACCTGTGGACAGAAGGACTGATGAATCATTTACAATTTTAACAAAATACATCAGGTCTATAGGTTTAGTTACTACTTTCTAGAGCTTGTGTGAACCTGCCAGTGTGAGGGTGGAGTGAGCTTCATGCAGCGCCCCATGCAGAGTAAAGCAAGCAGCCCCAACACTCCTCCTCAAACCAGCTCTTCAAATAGGAGCAGTAAGACCGGAGTCTCACTCCGGTGCTTCACTACACACAAACATACAACCACCATCAAGTGGAGTAGTGAGGGGAAAGCAGACAGCGAAAAAAGGGGATAAAAGGTAACCAATGACAGAAGAACAAATTAAGTCGACCATGGGGTGCCAGGTTAAAGATTAAAAAGGATGAAAAACGGACAGCACAGAATAAAGCCATGAGACACAGATAGGGTGAAATCACATACGCAGCAGTGGAAGGGAAAAAAGAAAAACAAATGTTTTCAATTTTTTTTGTGCAAAACAAATCCAATCTTCCCTGTTTTGTGTGCTTATTGGGTTTTGCTAGAGAAGTGAGTGGAAAGTTGGGCAAGGGCAGGTTCTGTCTGGACTGGGTGCTGTGGGGTAGGGCAGCAGAGTGATAGGGGACGGGCCTGAGTAAAGGTGTTCCTACTGCACTAAACAGGACCGCTGCAGAGCAAGAACACAACATACGGAGGAGAACGAGCATGCAACTAGGAGAGACCCACATTCCTGTGTGCCATGACAAACAGAGAGGTTGTGTGTCAATGCTCTTCTGTTAACAACTACTGTAAGATGTGTAGTTTCTGTTTGGGGAGCAAAACAGCAAGTACAAGTAGCAAGCAAAGAGGGTGTCCCCAAAAGACTTTTTCGGCAACACCGAGCAAGGTGGAGCCAAAAGTAACTGAACAAAAAGGAACGAAATCGCAAGAGAAATCAATTTATACAACGTCAAATAAAATCCAAAAAAAACAAACATCTCACCTATTTACACTTAGTGACAGAGAGCAAACAAAGACTGGATGGGTAGGTCATAAATAATAATAATAATAATAATAATAACAAAATGCAGGCTAGATTGTCTCAGTACCTTCTCACTATGGCTATGCTCCTCGTTTAGCGTAGTGCTACTGCACGTATCAACTCCCGAGTCTTTAACCTGCGGTTCACACCATGCCAAGTCCTCTTCAAATGAGTGTCCCCCAAAGCGCACCATTTTCTTTTGCCTCTCAGATAAGGTGTGTGTCGGCTCGGACATAAATGCCTGCTCAATAGTTTTTCTTTTTCCCCTTTGACTGTCCCCTACAGGTGTGGGATAAAAACAGAAAGAAAAACAGAAAAAACAACATGCAAAGGTGTAAATAAAACAAAGGAAACATGAAATGACAAAAGACTCTGGGAGAACGGGGATGGGGGAGAGGAGAGAGACAGAGAGAGGGGGGAGAGAGAGAGGGGAGGT